>JAAQRG010049823.1:5000-28958 GCA_011634625.1 Babylonia areolata
GGTCAGTCTAAAACAACCTCTATTTTTTCATTTGAACGGCCCCCTGAGTTTAGTATTCTAAACTGCAGGATTACAAAAAAAGTGTGTGTGAGAGAAAGCGTGGGGTTGTAAAACAACAACAACAAAACAGCGTGGGCTGACAGCCGCTTTCCTCGCAGTGCTGTGACAGTGAGGTGAACACTTGTTCACTGACGAAGTCATGGTTTTGCAGTGGTGAGCGGTTGTTTTCTGCTGACAGCCTCAGAGATGGTTGTATGACCTACATTATGAGCCTTTTTTGTTTCTTTGTTCATTCATTTCTCTCCGTGTGTGTGTGTGTGTGTTTCCACTGTCCTTTTCATCAATTGACATTTTAAGCCAGAATTAAGTGGATGCCCGTCAACAGTCATATAAAGATCAAGGTGAAGAACTGCATAGACTTTGTTACATTGAAAACAAAAAAAAAATTGATGTTCTGTCACTCCTTCGCTTCTCCCGATTAGAACTTCGGAAACGATTGTTTCGTCTGCAATGAGGTCTGTTTTCTAAAGTCCGAGGTAAGAAATGCTAGCATGATTTGTGTTTGTTATTTAAGGTAATGGCGGTTTTCATCGCAAACAATACAGGTTGCTTCAGTTTGGTCATGGGCTGTATGGGCACAACATTCGTTTTTCGTAAAACACGAGAGTTGAAATGGTTATGTCAAATTTTGGGATTTTCTAGCAGCACTTCCAAATCTACTACGGTTTTATATTTTAGAGATTTTGAAGTGGCTGGTGCATCTCGACATCACCACAACAACAACTAATCAAATCCATAAGATCAAACTGTAGGCTGACCAGGGAATCTATTAAAAATAACAGCGCTTTGTTTTCTTAAAGATTCCATGTAAGGTACAGCAGGAACGTTATTTCCGTTTTCTTTTATTCCGTCTGTTTGATTTTTTTTTTTTTTTTTTTTTCGGTGTTGATTTAAAATCATCCTGATTTCATGTCGAAGGTTAATTATGTCAGGCAATCTTTCAACAACAAAAAAAGAAGAAACAAAAGTCTCCATTCGTCTGAATTCTTTTCCTGCAGCGTCCACTTTCTATGTTTTTTCCCTAGTTGTTTGATTTGGTAAAATGAATATTCTTTTTAGAAAAAAATGATTGAGATTTTTTTTCTACCCCACTGTTGATAGGAGCGGCGTTGGACAGGTTTTTTTTTCTTCTTCTTCTTCTTTTCGTTCCTTAACTGGGTAAGGGAGTATACAGAATTGTTTATGGACATAACCTTGTGAAACAATCTCAGCTGATTGTATCGACATCGCATTGAATCATTTTGTTTTTAGTGCTCCTAAAATCAATGCACCTTGTACACTATGCCGCGTCATAGAATCTAACTTTAATCCATCCCACCTGTTGTAGAATCTACCTTTAATCCACCCCACCTGTTGTAGAATCTACCTTTAATCCACCCCACCTGTTGTAGAATCTACCTTTAATCCATCCCACCTGTTGTAGAATCTACCTTTAATCCATCCCACCCCACCTGTTGTAGAATCTACCTTTAATCCATCCCAGCCCACCTGTTGTAGAATCTACCTTTAATCCACCCCACCTGTTGTAGAATCTACCTTTAATCCATCCCAGCCCACCTGTTGTAGAATCTACCTTAATCCACCCCACCTGTTGTAGAATCTACCTTTAATCCATCCCACCCCACCTGTTGTAGAATCTACCTTTAATCCACCCCACCTGTTGTAGAATCTACCTTTAATCCATCCCACCCCACCTGTTGTAGAATCTACCTTTAATCCACCCCACCTGTTGTAGAATCTACCTTTAATCCACCCCACCTGTTGTAGAATCTACCTTTAATCCATCCCACCTGTTGTAGAATCTACCTTTAATCCACCCCACCTGTTGTAGAATCTACCTTTAATCCACCCCACCTGTTGTAGAATCTACCTTTAATCCATCCCACCTGTTGTAGAATCTACCTTTAATCCATCCCACCTGTTGTAGAATCTACCTTTAATCCATCCCATCCCACCTGTTGTAGAATCTACCTTTAATCCATCCCACCTGTTGTTGCTGATTGTGTTTTGGTGGAAAACAAAAACAATGATACGAAATTCCATGATATTCGAAACAAAGCTCTTAAAGACTGCTTCCAGTCATAACACACACCAGGTGTGTCAGCTCTGAGCCGTGACGATCTCTATACTGAAAGCGAAGCCTATAGGTGTGGGGCTTATGGTCAGCCTAACTGTCTCATATGCCGTAACAGAACTCTGTAAAAACAACCGAGCATCTGCCGGTTCGGAGACATCTGACCCTCTAAGCTATCGTACTGAACGTGGAGAGCTGTGGATTAGAGATCCTGGCTGTTATCTGATAGACTCGATTGTATATGTCTGTTGGACAGTTTTTACGGGCCTGGATTTCCGTTTAACCCCCCACACCCACACACCCCCACACCCTCCTCTCTTGACAGTAGCAAAATACACTCCATCCAGTCCATCCCATATTTTCTCTTTATTTGTCAACAAGAACCATCATAAAAATCCATGGATTTTCGAAACAAAACTCTTAAAGACTGCTTCCACACAGTCATAACACACTCCAGGTGTGTCAGCTCTGAGCCGTAACGATCTCTATGCCCTGACGAATCCTGTAGGTGTGGAGCTTATGGTCAGCCTAACTGTCTCATACGCCGTAACAGAGCCTCTGTAAAGACAACAGAGCAGCTGCCGGTTCGGAGATATCTGACCCTCAAAGCTGCCATGCTGAACGTGGAGAGCTGTGGATTAAAGATCTTGGCTGTTATCTGATAGACTCGGTGTATATGTCTGCTGGACAGTTTTTACGAGCCTACAGTTCCGTTTTAACCCCCTCGCCTAACTGTTACAATTCATATAGTTTTGGACGTTTTGTTGAACCAAAATGCTCTGACTGTGAACATTTACTTATTTTGAAAAGTTTTGCAGGCCTGTATTTCCCTATTACAGTCTCTGTCATGACTGAACAGGTTTTATATGTTTTGGAAAAGAGTTGGGTCCAAATAAATACGATGCCTTTCGTTTGTTTTTAATTAAAGAAAAAAAACTTCTTCAGAATTTTTTCTCATCTTTTGTCATTATTCGTCTTCTTTTTTTCGTATCGTTTCGTGGGGAATGTTTGAGTATCTTTTACGTTATCAGAGTATCAAACCTGTGCTCATTTTGCAAAGTCACTTCTTCATTTTCGGTGTGACTTCCTGAAAACAAACATGATGACAGACATTTGTTGAAAAAAAAGGCGGTCGTATTTTGTTGTTCTCCGCGAAAACATCCAGCCAATGACATGGTTAGTGTTCTTACTTTTCAAATGACTGTAATTTATCAATAACTCATTTATTTTTAATTGTGAATTTTTTATTCTGAATTTGATTTAGCCTGAGGCTGGACTAATGTTCCTCTTAGTACTAGATGAACCTTGACATGTTTGAGGTTATATCCAAGCTGTGCAAGCAGAGATAAAACTACTGGCATTAATATTATTTTCTCGTGTGACTTGTAAGGATAGTTTCTCCCGCAAGAATTTAAAGCAATGATTGCAGATACGTTACCCGATACATACTGATGCATAGTGTATTGTTTGAGTGTGTGTGTGTGTGTGTGTGTGTGTGTGTTATGAGTATGTATGTGTGTGTGTGTGTGTGTGTGTGTGTGCGCGCGCGCGCGCGCGCGCGTGTGTGTGTGTGTGTGTGTGTGAGAGAGAGAGAGTTGGTTGGTTGGTTGGTCGGTTATATTCATGTGCGTGCGCGCGCGCGCGCGTGTATGTGTTTGTGTGCGTGTGTCTGTGTCTGCGTGTCTGTGTGTATGTCTGTCTGTCTGTCTGAGTGCCTGTGTCTGTCTGTGTGTGCTTATCATCCCCTCTCTCTCCCCTTTGCTCCACTTGTCTCTGTCTCTCGCTCTCTGGCTCGCACTCACGTTCTGTCTCTTTCTGCCTGTCTCCTGTTGACTCAATGTGCCAGGCTTTAGTGATAACATACACATACACACACACGCGCGCGCGCGCAAAGATTTGAACCGTCGGACCTACCTGTCTGTTGATGAGGATCCTCCCAGAGGTTGCGGATGGGATGACGTACCACAGAGACAGGCAGTAATTGTTAGATCTCGACAGCAGCCCCGACACCATCACCACATGGGCCGGATCATTGGAGGCAGAGTCTATTGGAGGCAGAGTCCTTTGACACCGACATATAATGACCTTCACCTGACAACAGAATGTTACCCACCCCCCCCACCCCCACCCCCACCCCAAACGGAGGTGAATAGATATATAAGCAAATGAACTAATGAAATTATTAAAAGATATATATACAAATGAACTAATGAAATGATTAATAGATATATAAACAAATGGCGATAAATCCATTGCGGTATTCGCTGTGAGAACGCTGTTTAAATCATATTATTCTGGTGTATCTAGGGCATTCAAAAAATCTTTAAGGGCAATCAATGGAGACGTGGCTATCGCCGCAATCACACCTCAACATTTAGCCGTTTTCTCTGGATCTAGATAGATGTACAAGTTCAGTTACACCCGCCGGGAATGTACGACACGGTCGATTCAATTTCTCTTTTATGTTCATTATAGTTTTAAAGTTGACATGAAAATTGAGTATTTTGTTAAACTAATACAGTGGAGATCCAAGTTGTACTTCTCAACGTCGTATGAAGTGAAAAGGCCTTCATTTTGAGAAAAGTCAAGACTGGAAATTTTTACGTTTCATCAATGGTATTAACTCTCATGGTTTATTATTTTTAACTGTGAATTCCGACTGATTTTGTTATTTTTATGGCAGTTTGGGGCATAATCCAGTAAGTGATGAGGCGTTCACAAGTCTTTCTCTGAATAAATATTTAATGGTCTCCTTCTCCAACTTTCCATCACATGTTATCGTGTATTGTCTATTGAATATAGGATTGAACAGGCAGGTCAACAACTTGAAACAAAATGGCGACCTTCACGTTCGTGAGGAATATGAGCATGCGCTTTGAATATGTATAAATATGTGTACGCAATTGATTTTTGCCCATGACCTTCAGGGCTCAGCCAATAGATCTATAAAGTCCACTCGTAGTATTGATTTTAGTATTTTCCGAAAAAGACCACTTGGGCGAATGAACATAGTGAAAGCCCTGTAAAACACACAAGCTTTTTATGTATTGAGTATAATTTCAGAATGTAATGTTTAAGATGAGAAAGATCAGTTTAAAGCAAATTAACCCCCCTAGCATTAATTACAGATTAGTTTCCCTTTTTTACTATCTGCAGCAAAAAAACGTGCACCAGAAATATAATTTCCATGCTTAGCAAAAGAAGTTCCTGTTTGAATATCAGATCAAAGTGCCAAGTTTAGAAAATTAAAAAAATATAAATATAACAGTAAATTCAGTTTGCATATAATTTGGCTTTTTTTTTTCTTTTTTTGTGCCCATCCCAGAGGTGCAATATTGTTTTAAACAAGATGACTGGGAAGAACTGAATTTTTCCTATTTCAGTGCCAAATTTGGTGTCAACTGACAAAGTATTTGCAGAGAAAATTGCAATGTTAAAGTTTACCGCGGACACACACACACACACACACACACACACACACAACCGAACACCGGGTTAAAAACACACTCGCTTTGTTCACACAAGTGAGTCAAAAATGCAGTTATAACCTGACTGTGGAAACATTTTTCGCTTCTTTTTAATTTATTTTTTCTTTCTTTCTTTCTTTCTTTCTTTGTGTGTGTGTGTGTGTGTGTGCACTTCGCGGAAGTGCATTATCATTATGATTGGAATGTGTAGAAAAAAAGTGAATCCCCCCCGCGCCGTTTTTTTAAGCCAAATATTTTATGTCAACCGACAAAAGTATTTACAGAGAAAATGAATCCCTTAAACTGATTTTGCCACGGACTCACAGAGGGAGAGAGAGAGAGACGCGGACACACGCAGACAACTGAAACACTATAAAATGACCGAGTTATTCCTTAGACTCACGCTGTGTCTATAAACACTATATTGCCTTGTATTGTAGTTTGCCTTTTGTCCATTTTGTTTGGGGGATGGGGAACAGAGGGGGAGGGGGGGGAGGGGTTCCATGTGCCCCCATGGGGACTTTCGGGAATTAATCTTGACTTTGGTCCCAGAAAAGGCCCCCCCCCCTCTCTCTCTCTCTCTCTCTCTCTGAGCCGGGCAACAAGAGAGCAAGCTGACCTTGGGTGGAGGAAAAGTCAATTGATCGTTAATCTTCCAAGTCGTTGATCGCGGAGGTCGGTCTTTCTTCCTTGTGCAGGCTTTTGATTTTCACTGCAGTTGTCCTGATGAAGGCTTGTCACTCCCTGCATGTTTAGTTCCCTCAGGGGAGAGGATGTAGTGCTAATTAGTCCGGTGTGAGTGTGTGTGTGTCTGTCTGCGTGTCTGTGTGTGTGTGTGTGTGTGTGTTCTGTTTCTATTTACCAGTTTGCTTATTTGGTTCAGTTTAATTTCAAATCCAGTTTTGCCCTTTTTTTCACGGGCACAACAGCCGAGTGGTTAAATTGTGACTTCCACTCTCAGGGTGCGTGGTGGGTAAACGGTGGAGATCTCCCAAGTCAACATAATGTGCAGACCACCTTGGCCTGAACCTACTTCGTGTTTTTTGGCATACAGCTCAAATACGCACGTTAAAGATCCCGTAATCCATGTGAGCGTTCGGTGGGTTGTGGAAACAAGAACATACCCGGCATGCATACCGCCGAAAACAGAATGTGACTGCGTACATGGCGGGGTAATATACGAAATAATGCGTAAGCGGGTCACTTACGAAAAAGCGTACCGTGCTTGCATACGAGTGAACGTGGGAATCGCTGCCAAAGAACGAAGCAGCAGCTTTCTAATTTCTTCTGGACCCTCTTCTGGATGGGTAGCGGGGGCTTTTTTTTTCTTTTTCTTTTTTTCTTTTTTCTTTTGTTAAAGTGTTGTGTTATGTGTTGACTGGTCTGCATTCTTTGACTCCTTAAAACTGAAATTCCAGGACTGCTGGTTTTTGCAATGTGAGAACGTGGTTGTCATTGTTGTTTTCTGTTAATGTTGTTTTCTCCTTCCATTGTTTAGAAATTTGTGAGGCGAACTTCCTTCCTTATATAGTCTCGATCAGCAGCCGTTATACTTGTTTGTTTGTTTTGCCTTTTTTTTTTTTCTTTTTTTTTTTTTTTTTTTAGTTATTCCATGTTCAGTGAAAACAATAGGTTAGTTGGGGTGTTCTGTTTGTGTTAGTGCCTTGTGCAAAGAACTGCAATGAAACGTGCCTATATGGGACCCTCATGGAAGGCTTGTTTCTCACACAGTTGGCCAAACATGTGTCCTACCTCCTCCAGCATGCATGTACAAGCGTGTACATATTCGCGCACACACACACACACACACATGCCTCAACACACACATACAAAGTACAAGCACCTGCCTCCTCTCATACACACGTACACACAGAGATATTCATTCAAAACTTAATTTTTCTAAAGTCCAATGAGAAACTGACAGCGAAAATGAAGTCAAAAGCAATATACTTTTTATTATGTTCTCAAATCATGACAAACCGGCACCTTCGTTTCCATTCAGAGCTGCATGCTAATTGTGACACTGTCATCAGACACACACACACACACACACACACACACACACTCAAAAACAAAAAAAAATATACAGAAGAGAAGTAAAGTATGAAATATATACACCACAATGGAAGAAGAAGCAATACTGTAGAAACTGGATTTACAAAGTGAGTAATGATAATAAATAAAGACAGTTACAGGAAAATTCCTTGAATCATAATCCAAAAAAACAACAATTAATTTATTCTGGATTTACAAAGTGAGTAATGATAATACATAAAGATAAGCTGCAGGAAAATTCCTTTAATCATTAAAAAAAAACAATCAATTCTGGATTTACAGTGAGAGTAATGATAAGTTACAGGAAAATCCTAATTATTAACCCCCCCCCCCCCCTCCCCACAGAAAAAAAAAGAAAAAAGCCATTACAAAGACAGTAATGATAATAAGTAAACAGTTACAGGAACATTCTTCTAAACAGAATCCCCCTAAAAACTTCACACGTCATGGCTAAGGCTTCTTGGTATACATGACAGTGTCTTTCCAAACTGATTAAGGAAACTATTAACACTTTAAAAAAAAAAAACAGAATTCTTTAGCTTCAAAAAAGGGTATTAATTACAGACACATGTTAGTTTTCATTTTAAATATGAAAACACATAATATTTTGTCTGTTTGATAATAATTTAAAACGCACATCATTTCCGATCAACTAAATGAATTTTGCCCAAGACCCATGGGTGAAGCGACTGATACGAATTTGTGTGAAGACGTATCATTAACCTTTTATGTGTGCTGTTTCAGCATTTCAAATAATGAACAATTTAGCATAATAAATCTTAAATCATAGATATTTCACTATTTGTTAAAACAACATTTGGCTTTTTTTTCAGTATTTTTTTTCATCGGAAGCTAAAAAGTCATATCCTTTTCCTTAAAAAAAAAAAAAAAAAAAAAAAAAAGCAAACAAAAAAACTAAAATTTCATTTTGAAAACTGACTTGGGGGAATATGGGTGCATCCAAAGTAACAGTGTGTAGCATTCTGTATGTGCTTTTGAAAGGAAAACAAACTTATTATATGGCAGAATGTATCTTCCCTGATTTTATTGTTAAGCCTCTAAAGTAGACATTGCATCAAAATACATTCACCCTTTTAACAATCGGCAGGATTGGAACTCTAAATCACCTTGTCGTGAATAGACATAAACCAGTGAGAAGAAACGGCTGGAATGTTCACAGAAATTTGTGAGAAATATATCACATAATAATAGCAAGTATTCACGTGCTTTTTTTTTTTTTTTTTTGCCAGGTTTGTGCAAGGGTCCTGAAAAAATGGTTACATTTTGGGGAAGAAAAAAATCTGAGCAAATGTTTTTTTTCCTGTTCTTTTTTTTTTTCTTAAACATTGTTCTTTAGATACGAAAGGTTTCTATCAAATATTCATCATTGTGCATTTAAATTTGGCGTCAACACTTTCTTGGAACATGTTTTAAGTTTTTTGTTTTCAAACACACACACGCGTGCGCAGGCACTCGCACACACACACAAACACGCAATGGGGAGGGATTGGGAAAGGGGGGTATTAAAAAAACAAACCAAAAAACCCCGAAGGAGAATTAAAGGAGAGAGAGACAGGAGAAGGGAAGAGAAAAGTTGATGAATATCACAAGACATTCTGGATGTGGTGAGAACAAAATTAGTTAATGAAATACATACACGATAAAAAAAAATTATAAACTGGTTTCTTTTTTTCTTTTTTTTTTTTTTTTTTTAAAGAAAAATCTTAAGATTTTAAAGCAAGACGAACTCTGTCAGAATCTGTCCAAACAGCCCAAAGGGAAAGCACTGTCCTGTGAAACACAAGAGGCTTGCCCCCCCGACAAAAAAGAAAAAGAAAAAAAAAAAAGCTGCAGTTGTTTCCCTTTGAACAACATTCGATCTTTTGACCTTTGCTTGACAGATAATTAGACAGGAACAAAGTGGAGAGACGGCTAACAAAACGAGAAGTAAAAAATAAAAAATAAAAATAACTAAAATAAGAATAAAAATGAGTGAGATCTGTTACATTTGACTGCGTCAACAACACCCCTTCAATCTCTCTCTCTAGAGATAGCAAACAGACAGAACAAACTGTTATCTCTTTCGGTAAACAATGATTCTTCGTCTTCGAAGGGAGAAGAGGGAGATTGGCGAAGAACGATTTGTTTCTTTGATTCTTTGTTTTCTTCCTTGTTTCATAGCCCAGAAAAAGGCATATCTGGACTTGAAAACATTGTTTAGAATTTATACACAGTGTGCACCAGGCTCAGGGTTTCCTTCTCAATGCAAACCATACAATAAACTGCTTCTGATTTTTTTTTTTTTTTTTTTTTAAATAAAAAAATTTAAAAACATGAGTAATTCATGCTGGATGTTTATAAATAGAAGCATGTTGATAAACATCCGCTTGAGATACCAGACATGCAAGCATACACCTTGTATCTTGATACAAACTGTAGTGAAACAGCCATCTACCAATCATTATTATTACTATTATTATTATTAACGAATTTGCGTGTTTTTTTTTTGTTTTTTTGAATTGATTAAGTAACGCAATATTCCAAACTGGCCTGAAACTTCTCTATATTTTTGCAAGAGGTTAGGTTAAAGAAATGAAGACATTCATCCTTTTTTTTTCTTCTTCTTTACTATTATTATTATTGTTGCTGTTGTTAACAAATTAGCGTTCTTTTTTTGAACTGAATAAGTAACACAATATTCCAAACTGGCCTGAAACTTCTCTGTATTTTTGCAATAGGTTAGGTTAAAGAAATGAAGACATTCATCCTTTTTTTTTCTTCTTCTTCTTCTTTTCTAGCACACAAAAACTGAACCGAATATTGTTCCAAGTATCATCCATATAATGTATACATTCCCCCCCCCCCCCCTACCCCCCCACAAGTGCTGACTGTCTGGTTGAGCAACAAACCTAGCGTGAATAATATTCAAAACCAGCTTAATTCCGCTCAATACCCTGTCTAAATCGATCATTTTCATAGGCTCTACTGTTTTTAGCACAGCAACTGGTCCATTCCAACTAGTATGTATAAAACCCACCCAGTGTTAGCAGTAGTCCACACCAGATTTCAACCAACCCGGGCAAGAACTGTACGTATGCATAGATGTTTTAGTAACCATGGTGACCGACAGAAGACAACAACTGGCGAAGCCAACAGACACCGAGTCAAACCAACACAGCTCTTTGATACAGAGAAGGAAAGAAAAAGAAAAGAGACAGAATTAAAGAGAGTCCATGACAGCTGATCAATACTCACATCACCAAATGGTTGCAGCAACACCAGAAAGGAGATCCAATTTAAATAGATAAATAAAAAATAAAAGAGGTGAAAAAAAGCAAAGTGGCGCCGGACAATGATAAAAGTATCCACCCCTATGGAGATCAGCCAAAGATTTTTTTCACATAGAGACCTTTCATGGCCAGAAACATGAGCGATAAATACTGTGTAACCATGCTACGATTACGCATGGCAAGAACAGTTCAAATCTGAACCAAGGAGTGGTTCAAGATGGTGCTGTTGACGAGAGTACGAACGACCTCCATGGCCCACACACACACACACTCACTCACTCACTACCCATATATATATATACATAGAAATGCCAAGATGCTTCAAAATGAGTACCCATGGGCAAAAAAGAAAAGCACACATAAAAAGCAGACCATCTATTTATGAAAAGACTTTTGAAAGAAAAAATCCATTGCAGCTGTTGCTTGTTTTTCAGTGATTTTTCTGTGTTCTCTTCTTGATCACTGATAACAGCATCCATAAATACTGAAACTGTGGGCTTTATAATGTGTGCACAAATGGGCAATTCCATAAATAAATTGAATGGGTAAATAAATAAGCCAGCCAATTAATATATACATTCCTGCTACACATTATAAGTAACTCCAAGTCAAAGGTAAAATAAAGTGTAAAGATTATACTGGTGGTGGTGGTTTTTCTTTGTTTTTTGTTGTTAATACATGAACAACAAAATGCTCGTCAAATCCTTCATTCCATATTCACTTTTTTGGCACATCTTGGGGGGGCTCGTTCACAGAAACCTGAAATGCAAGACATGAACAGCTCAACCAAACATTCCGTAAGGTAACTCGACGACTTCCTGACGTGAAAATGAAATGCGTACTTTTGGCAAGAGATCCCTGAAGTGCAATCGTTTTACAGTTTGCCCTCGCGGCTCTCAGAACTGAACAATACAACATGAGGACTCGAGACCGTTGTGAAATTGGTGAACAGTTCTTTTCAGGTCTCTGCTGAAACTGGACTCTGGGTCTACCGGGACGGGCTGCATGAGCATTCTTAACAGCGCAAAGTTTGGTTAGCATTAAGCACATTCCAAACTCTATACAAATTCCATAAGAACATTCCAAACTCTACACAAATTCCATTAAGGATGTTCCAGATTCTGAACTAATTCATATACGATGTTCCAAACTCAACACATATCCTATAAAAATGTTCCAAACTCTATACTAATTCCATAGGTGTGCTCCAAACTCTATACTTATTCTATAAAACTGTTCTAAACTTGACACAAATTCCATAAAAATGTTCCAAACTTAACACCAATTTCATAAGAACGATCCAAACTCTACACTAATTCCGTGAGAATGTTCCAAACTCGACACAAAATTCCATAGGAATGTTTAAAGCTCTAAGCAAAATCTGTAAAAATGTTCCAAACTGTTCACAAATTCCATAAAAGAATGTTCCAAACTCTTCACAGAGTCCAAACTTAGTGCACCTAAGATCAGCTCATCATGCAGCCCAGACCAGGTCCATATATGTATGACCCCACCTTTTCACACACAGACCCACACACCAGTGCATAACATGTTAAGGACAGTGAAGAACCCAGGACGGTGCGCAGCTAAACTTGGCCGGCTGACTGTTTGGCACGCTGTCTTCACAGCTTACAAATGGGGAAATTGGGGATGAAAAAATTGTGGAGAACCTCTCGACGATAATAACGAACCTTGTCAACAAAGGAGTAATATAGTTATTAGGATCCTTCCTTTTCGTGGGATGCTACTCCCATGTTCTTTCTTTCTTTCTTTCTGTCCAACTGCTTCTACCAGAAAAGTGTTACAGGAAGTTGGTGATCTGCAGCTAGGTGTGGTGGCTTGAAGTGACGTCATGCTGTGGTTTGAAAAGCACATCTGAAACTCGGTCAATCCACCTCCCAAGTGGGCCATTCCATGCATGATTATTTTATACCCTGCCAAGTTTGCAGTCGCAGTCTGTTTTCAGGAACTGTCGGGTCTGGAATACCTCGAGATATCATCAGCATGAATTGCACTAAACTCTTTCCTCGTGATCAGACTCTCTCTCCCTGGGTCGGTCTGAGGAATAATCAGCTAAGCACAAAACGCGTGGTGGCTATCTGTAGTGAAGGATCTCAGTACTCCCCCATTGACAAGGTTTGACATCCTGATCAGGGTTCTCTTTGCCTTTTGTAGTCAGCTTCTTAACAGTTTAAGCTTTCATGCATCATCTTTCTTCAGTTGCTGTCCCTCTCCTCACAGTGATTTCATTCTAAGTGATAATAAAAAATAATTATGTCAGGAATGTCAGACCGCTGCCGGAGTCTGCACTAGTGGGTCACAGTTAAGTATGTGTAATTAAAAAATAATTATGTGAATTCATATAGTGCCTATTCTCTAAACAGGACTCCAGGCGCTTGTTATGTTGTAGTCTCAGGTCACACCCCCACCTCCCCCGCTGCCCCTCCCTCTAAAAAGTTACAAAAAAAGTGCACGTGCCCAATGTCCAGTACAGTGCGCTACAAAGCCTCACAAAGCTGTGAGCCATGTGATCAGAAGTCATTCAACAGGGTGCTGACAAAGAGAGAGACACACACATGACATAGTTGTTCACGGTCCAGTCGACCACACTGGGCCATACCAGGACTGCCCAACTGAATAAATAACAAAAAATTTTAAAATTCAACTGCGAAGAGAGACACAACAGAACACCAGATTAACTTTTCATGGTCCAGTCAACCCGCACAGAGCCGTCATGTAAGATCATATGCACTGCCAAACTAAATGAATAAAAATAAATTCAACAGCGAAGAGAGACACATATTATCAGAACACCAGATAAGTTCATTTTTTTATAGTCTAGTGAACCCTCAAAGGGCCATGATCATATAGACTGACCAACTAAATAAAGAATTCAACCGTGAAGAGAGACACAAATTATCAGAACACCAGATAAGTTAAAACTGTTATAATCCGGTCAACCGTGCACAGGGTTATGATCATATAGACTGACCAACTAAATAAAGAATTCAACCGTGAAGAGAGACACAAATTATCAGAACACAGTATAAAAATTGTTATAGCCCGGTCAACCCACACATAGCCATGATTATATACAGACGGCACAACTAAATATAGATGGCACAACTAAATAAAGAATTCAACCATGAAAAGAGACACAAATTATCATAACACCAAATAAAATTGTTATAGTCCTGTCGACCTACACAAGAGCTATGAATATATAGACTGCCCAACTAAATAAAGAATTCAGCTGTCAAGTGATACATATATTATGAGAACTCCAAACAAGTTAAAGTTTTACAGTCCAACCAACCGTACAGGCCCATATCATGACTGCCCAACCTACTAAAAAAACTACTGAACCTACTAAGAAAAAAAAATTAACCATGAAGAGAGAGACAAATAATCATTAATACCAAATAAGTTTTCAAAATTCTTCTTTGAATTATTGTCTGGAAACAACTGACAAAACACATGTCAGTCAAGGAAAATGAAAAAAAAAAAAAAAAAAGAAACAAGTTCCATCTACAGTGTGAATTCAATTAAGCCAAGTGGAAAATAACCTACTCTGCCACCAATAACTGACAGAAATGGTACAATACTAAACTACACATATCCCAAGCACGTCATGATGAGAACTTCCTACACTCCAAACTCAACAACAACAACAACAAAAACAAGCATGAAAAATGTCAAGACAAAATATGAGACTGTGATGAACCGATGGACTCAGTCCATCCACATATTCTTTAACCCCTCGACTACTACTGATGAATACACTCGTCAGTACAGAGCTGTTGCTTCAGTGAGATGACGCAGAGCTTTCAAGTCTGCGTGCAGGTCATCGTTTTTTGAAATTCTTCCTCTTGGTCATACGTCGCTTTTATTCAGAAAAATCAATGACGCAACTTTGAAGTGCACAAAAAGTAGTAACCGCCCTTCAAATTATGCTCCATTGATTTCACCTCAGTTCAGCAGTCAAGGGGTTAATTTGAGCAGAAAGCAATTCAACACACATTAGCACAAAGCGTATACAGCAAAGAACAGTTGTCACTTCAATGATACAAAATAATTTTCGATGAGAGGAAAAAGAAAAGGACAGTAAGAACAGTTATCTTCCTTCAGGTTTTTTTTGTTGTTGTTGTAGTTTTCCTGCCGTCACCTCCTTCATGATTTATATGTTTGTCTTGTTATGAAGACCACATACAAACGTTTGTCTTGTTACTGAAGACCACATACAAACGTTTGTCTTGTTATGAAGACCACATACAAACGTTTGTCTTGTTACTGAAGACCACATACAAACGTTTGTCTTGTTACTGAAGACCACATACAAAAACTTTTCCACAAAACCGAATATATAATGAAAGCAACACCAATCCACTCACAATAATAATAAACTCATTCACAGTGACAATAAACTCATTTTCATAAAAAAAACAAAAAGCAAAAAAAAACAAAAGACATGAGGATCAGAAAATCTGACTGGGCTGAGGTGTCAAAATTGGTGTTTTCAAAAAACTGTTGCCAAAATAAGATAATCAAAAAAAGGGGTGGGGAGGCATGGGGGTGTGAATATGGCACTGGGACTGAATGCGAATTGCAATACAAAAATAAAAGGGCATCGCACAGAAAAATTATCTACTGCGGTAGATCACACCCCACAGCCCTCTTAAACATTACAGAAACTTGATGTGGTTTGTGGAAGGAGGCGGGACAATATTGCAGACTGAAAACATAATGCAAAAAATAAAAATAAAAAAGGTGTATACACACATACAAACTTAAAACACATAAAGAAAACAACAGGGATAAGACTTTTTAACCAATGTCCAAAACTAAGAGTACAATGGCAGGAAAAACTGAGAAATATAAATTCAATGCATGTAAATTTTTCTTCTTTTTCTCATCCTAAAAAGAAACAAAAAACTATGGTGTATTTTACAAAAACTATTGTGCAATTTCCCACTGATGTTTCAATGAAAAAGAAAAAAAAGATTCTTTAAAACTAAAAGTAAAAATTCTTGAAGAAACTTTTGATCAAATCGGAACTGGGATTGTTACTGGCTGAATTGACTGAATCCTACATTTGCACAAAGACAAAATGTACCTTGTGCACTTTCCTCTTAAAATTGTATAACATTTCTTCCCTTAATCTCATGTCATAGGGTCTTTTCCATTCTCACCGTTCGCTATATAAAAAATAAAAATCATCAAAACACACGAACATTGAGAGAACTGAATAAAACAGACATATGTTGGTGTTTATTGTGAACAAATTTTTAGGCAGTGCAAGTCAGTTAATCAAACGGGCCAGAAATATGTTATGAAAATGTCCATTTATTCATATGCAGTTTGTATTCACACACACACACACACACACACACACACATGACACTGGCAAGCAATTGATAGCCTCACACACACACACACACTCACACACACAATGTATAAATGCAGTTTCTCTTCATCAAATTGTTTGTATTTACAAAAATCAGCAGGGAACACTTGTGCTCTTTCAGATGTGCAGGCTAATATTAGGATCCATGATCATTCAAATTCCTTTAAGCAGTATCGAAACGGTTTCAAAACGATGCTGCATTTTTTCACAAAAATCAAGCATAATAACTGCATTTACCAGTGTTTCTTTGTTTGATGCTGGTTGGAACTGAAAAGAGTTACAAACTATTGCGGAAAGTGGATTTTAAAATCTTTTAAAACGAACAACTCGTAGGGGTGCAGAACTATTTACAACAGAACTCATAGTTTACTGGTTCCTTCTCCACTGCCAGTTTTTTTTTATTACAGAAGTGTAGGAGGCTTTAAAAAAAAAAAAAAAAAAAAAGATCGCTTTTCACAAATGACTGACCAATAGTTTAAGACAACTCAAAATCCAACATTGATGATGAAGAATAGAACGTTAAAGAAATAGAACAATAAAAGCAGTTTGCATGATTACTATATGAGGCATCCCCCAAAAAATCACATCACCGTTCACAAATGACTGACCTATGGTTGAAAGCAACTCACAATCCAGCACTGATGACGAAGAAATGAAACGATAAAAGCAGTTTACACAAGTTTTGTAAGAGGCATGTTCACAAATGACTGAACAATGGTTAAAGACAACTCATAATCCAACACTGACGAAGATTAAAGAAATTAAATTAAACAATAAAAGCAGTATACAGGATTCTTTTTTTTTTTTTTTTTTCATTAAACACTTATGGCTGGAAGTTGAACATCACACACACGTATGTGTATGAAAATACATGCACATATGAAAACGTCTGGAAATCATTTCCAATGTTAGACAGGTCAGAATGTTCCCTCTCACCATCTGATGTGAGTGTTTTTTAGTTGTTGTTTTTTTAATGTTGAATAAATGAAGAGATCCTGTAGTGCGCACTCCGAGAGGGAAAGAATTCTGGGAGAGAATTCTTTGGCAAGAATGGATGCAAAGACATGGTCAACAAAGTGGAAGATAGGAACATGTCAGTAAAATAAACTTCATCATCGTCATCATCAAAAATCAAACAAAATATAATACAAATCAGTTACAGTCATGGACAAAAGAACAGACGCTCCTCTTCTTTTATCAGTACTGATCCTAAATGTTCATGAACTTCCATTACAGTTGTGTGAAAAAGAAAAAGTAAAAAGAGCTACTGTCCAACTTTTTGTTCATTTGTTGTTTTTACCCCCATAATGTTAAAGGAGTTTTTCACTGCACCCAAAATTATATAAAAATTACAATTCATTCCTATTTTGAGCAGCACGTATGCTGAAAATCTTCATGTTCCAGAGTTAATATTAGAAAAAAATAATAATAAAAAAAACCCTGTCACAACACACTTCTCTGTGAAGTTAAATCAGCTCTCCTAAGGGAGAGAGAGTTTTCACATTACCCTTTATACTTTTCTCTCTGTAAGTTTGCATCCCTATCAGAGTGGACAGTGTTTTGCCTCAGACATCTCTCTTATTGCCATGGATCCTTTTAGGTGCGTTAAAATATCATGCACCACACAGGACCGGTCTATTGTCCCAAACGACCAATAAAAAAAATAAATAAATAAAAAATAAAAAAGCACCCGCATTCAGTGAGAAATGACCCTTGAATCTTGCTTGCAGCTGGGTGTTGTATCCATAAAGGCCACCCCAGTTCCTCCATAGAAGTTCCAATTCGCCTATTCCCCTTTCGTTTACTCTTTGATTGTGCCACCACCCTCAATTACCTCTCAAGCGTTTTGACTCTTTGTCCCATTTTGCCCTCCTGCCGGTCCTGTTCTGACTACTTGGCTGCGCTCTCTCTCTGTATAGGTCATGTCTCTGTATGTGCCTAAGTATATATATATATATGTGTGTGTTGGGTGGAGAGAGTGTGTGCATGTGTATGGATATGAATGTATGAATGCGTTCGTTTTCTTACTTTTTACGATGTTAATGATGATGGTGGTGATCATTCTTCGTTGTAGTAGCAGTGGATGTAGCAGTGTTGACAAAATTATTATTTTTGTGTCGTTATCGTTAATGTTGTTATTGTTATTGTTGTCACAAGGACAGATTGGAAGACTGGGCGATGCCTAAAATCTTTATCCTTGAGAAATAAAGTTTTTGAATCTTGAATCTCTCTCCCCGCAAAAATACACATACACTAATGCAAATATCAAACAATTCAGACAGAGCTTTGTCAGTGTCTAAAGCAAGAGAGGAGAACAAATTTTACTGTTTCAGTATTATCAATACCCTGACCAGACCGTCAGCACAAGAGACCAGACTAGCAATGAAGAAAGTGGGCTTCTTTTAGATGTTTTGGGGTTTTTCTGTTTGTTTGTTTTTTGGGTTTTTTTAAGTACACAGACACGCGTGCATGCAAGCACTATTGCGCACAAACACTTACACACAGCAAATGGGTACATAGGTGAACTGGGAATAGGCAAATCAGGAACTGGGTACATAGGTGAACTGGGAACAGGCAAGTCAGGATCATTATGTTAGTGACAGGCAAATCATAAAAAATAGGCGAAACAGGAATTGGCAAGTCAGGCCACCACCATTCTACTGCAACCAGTGCAAGTGTCATGGATTGTTTAACCACATCATTGTCACAGCTTTTTTTTTCTTCTTTTTTTTCCCCCCCTCCTCTTACTCCTCATCATCAGCGCACAACGATAGGGAAACTGTGTCAAGTCCTGTGTCAGAGCCAGGCTCTGACAGTGCTTGCTTCACAGTGCTTGGATTCACACTTCACTCTGCTGACAGAATTTGCTGTGTCAAGCTCTTGGGTGTCTCGGGACAGAATTTTCCATTTCCTTCTGGTGTCAAAAAAAACACGCCTCAGGTTGGAAATTTCCGTCCCCTTCTGGAGTAAAATACATGCCCCAGGAAGAAAGTTTCCATACGCGTCATTGCAGGAATTTTCCGGCCGCAAATTAGTAAATTCGTGTAAAATTTTGTCATCGTTTCATAATGTGTTCTTTTTCCTTTCAGAAACATATCGGTTACTGAAACATGACACTGAAATGGAACAGAAAATGAGGGATCAAAAAAAAAAAAAAAAATCAAAACCCTAAATGGGAAAGTTCTGACTAGGCTGACACTCTCAAAAAATACATCTTCAAAAAAGTCTATCCAATAAAAGGTTAAACATTAAAAGATTCCAAAGTATGAGGATGTGTAAACTGAAAGCAAAGCTATGAAAAATGATACACATATATAATCTTTTTCACATGTCTAAGTACCTAAGTTCATCAGTTAAGTATAGACCACAAACTGAGACTTTGGAGATGGGATGAGGTTTACAGACGTCAACATGGAAGGCAATGTCAAAAAACAAACATCATAAAAAAATCATACACATGGAATAAATTAAAGGTTCCATTATACACAGCCCCAGAAAATGTACACGATACACATACACACAAATATAATGAATAAAATACAGTTAACACCTGTATTACAGAATTATGTAACGTGTCCATACTGCTGAGAGAGAGACTGAGAGGTACTGCACATTTACCATCGCTTAAGGGGGAAGACCTACCCAGATTTTAGTACCCAAATTGTAAAGCCATGTGTTTTGTTTATAATGGTCCAAACCCTATGAAACTTGGCAAGAACATGCCAAATACATTACATTTTCCATGCAAAGTTTTAGATAGGTCTGTGATTAATGAAAATAGAGAAAATAAATAACTATCTTAAAATGTTGCGGAAAATGAAGAAAAAAATTCCTACCGACTTTGGTACACTCCTCTGAAGAGGGTTTATACAAGCAGTAATTCCTATTTTATGTACATGCATATCAACACAGTAAAAATGGTTGGTAGTAATATCTTAGCTCTACTCTCAATGTTCAGTCCACATCTCCTGCTCCGATTTTGGATAAAAAATGTTATTTATGGATAGTCACACTTATCACTGATTAAAAAAAAAAAAATTTTTTTTGGAGTAAAATTACTCAAATTTACTACCAACCATTGGTATTGGCCTCTTCTGTCTACATGCCAAATTTCAAAGCAATAGGATAACATTTAGTGAAAACATGATGTCTGAAGTAAACATATGCGTGAAAAAACACAAACTTTTGTAGATAATTATTTATTTTCTCTATTTTCATTAATCACAGACCTATCAAAAACTTTGCATGGAAAATGTAATGTATCTGGCATGTTCTTGCCAAGTTTCATGGCAACTGGACCATTAGAAACAAAACACGTGGCTTTACAATTTGGTTACCAAAATCTGGGTAGGTCTTCCCCCTAAAGTCTGCAGGCAGACAAGGAGTCTGCATGTCTGAACACAGTAAGATATATGAACAGGTAGTGGTGTGTATCCATGGAAGCACTGCACCCCAACACACCTTAATGCTGTTTCCCCAAACATCTTCATGCTATTTCCCAACACTGCTTTTTTTTTTTTTTTCTCCATCACACCTTTATGCAATTTTTCAACACAGCTCAATGCTAATTCCCAACATATCTTAATGCTCTTTCCCAATACAATACTATTTCTGAACACATCTTAATGCTATTTCCTATCACCTTCATGCAATTTCCCAACACAACTTAATGCGGTTTCCCAACACATGTATGGAGAGAACAGGTTAACGGTCATTGAAGATTCAAGGGAAAGAAAAACAACAGGCGACTCTCAACTGTTCTGTCAGTTCTTACATTTTCCTTCATCACTTTGCTATTCAGATCACGGTAAAATTAAACCCTTGGGGATGTCAATCATGGCAGTTTCTTCATCACTTTGCTATTCATATCACGGCAAAATTAAACCCTTGGGGATATCAATCATGGCAGTATCTTCGCACATGAACATTATTGGGAAGATAGTTGACCATGGTGGCATGGTTTCTGATGACCGTAGAAACATATCCTTTATCTGCAGGCTCTTGAGCAGGAATAGCAGATGTGGATTTGGACGTGTTCCTTGGGAGGCTGCAAAGCAGTCAGCTTCCTTTCTTCTTCTTTTCCACCTATCCTCTACAGCTTTCCCCCTGGACTCATCACTTCTTCCGTTTGGGTATCCACAATCATCAGGTTGATTTCGCGATACTATTATGACTCTTCGCAAACTGATCACAGCACTCCTGATGGTTGCTCTCCAACTGTTTCTGTCCAACGCCAGGTGGTCCCCTGTCAGCGGTGATTTATGCTGGCCAGTGTGAGCCAACCCTTCTGCTGTTCTTCACTTCAACTCAATGAGCCCTGCGCCTGAGCATTGCTCTGGTGTCAAAAATCTGTCACGTTAAAACCGTTTTCACATTCCACTATACATGCATAAACTGCAAGGACAGGGAACTAACTTGTACAGCATTTCTGGATGTGTCCACACATCTTTTGGAGGAAAAACAGTAGAGGTTTTCCCCTCACCAGTACGGCAAGGAAGCCTGCTGAGGCTGTAAACTCCCCAGGCTTGAATGGTTTAACTGAAGTCCCCAGGATTGAATGGATTAACTGAAATCCCCCGGGTTGAATGGGTTTAACTGAAGTCCCCAGGATTGAATGGATTAAACTGAAGTCCCCAGGGTTGAATGGGTTTTGACTGAAGTCCCCAGGATTGAATGGGTTTAACTGAAATCCCCAGGATTGAACGGTTTAACTGAACTCCACAGGACTGAATGGGTTAATTGAACTCCACAGGATTGAATGGGTTAACTGGTCCCCAGGACTGAATGAGTTTAACTTGCATCACGGGCAGGAAGCGGCAGGGAAGAAAAGTCTTGCGGCAAAGGAGAAGTGAAGAAACGACAGGTGCTGGATGGTGTCGATATCATTACAATAACTTCCATCATTCCGTCAGTCAGCAGTTAGATGCAGGGGCGGTTTGAGATACAATGAGATAAAAGTTACCACACGAAAATTCTGAACTGTTATACTGGTCATCACATCCATCTCCTGTCAACATCCCCCAATCAATTCCAATGACAGCAAAAAGTTTAGAAGGTCTTTACCACGACATCCTGACAAAAAAAAAAAGGGGGGGGCATTCATACAATTCTGTCACACGATCCACCTGATTCAATTCCTTCCCTGACTTAAAAACAGGAGATGGAAAAGACTGACACACAGCCACAATCCTGTACAACTTCCCCTCCCCCATCTCTCCTCTACTCCACCCCCTCTTCACACCACCAACAATGTTAACAGTACTCTCACAGTGGAGCGTTCGCCTAGTGGTAAACATCCGCTTAGGAAACAAAAGAATCTGAGCACGTTGGTTCTCCTCCTGGTGATGGTGCAAGAGAATCTGAGCACGTTGGTTCTCATCCTGGTGGTGGTCTGGACACTAGTCATTCGTATGAGACAATAAACAGAGATCCCATGTTCAGCATGCATGCTAAAGAACCCACAGCAACAAAAAGGAAGTCTGGCAAAATTGTGTTGAAAAATCCACCTTGATTACAAAACAAATACACTTCCTGAAAAAAAAAAAGAAAGGGGTGATGCTCTCATTGTTGCGACACACTCTCCCTGGGGAGAGATAACAGAGAAATCTGTTCTGACAAAAAGAGTAATGCAATACAATACAATACAGTCCAAAACTCTCTCGCGAGTTGATAAAAACATGACCAGTCTCTCTCAATCACCACCCAGACATACACACAAAAAAGGCTTTGATACAATACAGTATGAACACCTGAAGTGGGGGCATGAAGCAACATGGTTTTACA
Organism: Babylonia areolata; assembly: GCA_011634625.1. NCBI lineage: Eukaryota > Metazoa > Mollusca > Gastropoda > Neogastropoda > Buccinidae > Babylonia > Babylonia areolata. The sequence continues at coordinate 28,134 of JAAQRG010049823.1, forward strand.
TGTAGTAGTAAAAGACACACTGGCAAGAAAGTTGTGGGGGACGTGTATGAACAAAGTTGTGAAGTGACTGGTCGATTAGAAACCGATGATCACAGATGCTGAGATTCCTTGCGAGAGAGATGAGAAGAAGATGCCCCCCCATAATCTGGAAAATAAAATATACATCATTAGTAAGTACATAGGTAAATTACACATATGCATATAATGTGCACACACAAAAACAAGTGCAAAACACACATGTGAGAGCGCGCGCACACAAACACACACACACACACTCCAGCTATACTGAAGTGATGGTGAGCCAGCAAATCTGTCAAAAAAAACAGTTTTTTTTTATTTTGTTTCTTGTTTGTCCTGCTTTGAGTTTCCTCTGCAATTTTTTTTCTGTGGTAAAACAGTTCTTCTTCTTTATTCGTGGGCTGCAACTCCTATGTTCACTCGTATGTACACGATTGGGATTTTATGTGTTCGACCGTTTCTACCCCGCCATGTAGGCAGCCATTCTCTGTTTTCGGAAGTGTGCATGCTGGCTATGTTCTTGTTTCCATAACCCACCAAACACTGACATGGATCACAGGATCTCTAACATGTGTATTTGATGTTCTGCTTGCATACACACATGAAGGGGGTTCAGGCACAAGCAGGTCTGCACGTGCGTTTCTCTGTTTTCAGAAGTGTGCATGCTGGCTATGTTCTTGTTTCCATAACCCACCAACAACTGACATGGATCACAGGATCTTTAACGTGTGAAAATATTTGATGTTCTGCTTGCATACACACACATGAAGGGGAGGGTTCAGGCACAAGCAGGTCTGCACATGTGTT
>JAAQRG010049831.1:0-2500 GCA_011634625.1 Babylonia areolata
AAAAAAAGGGTGGCGCTGTAGTGTAGCGACGCGCTCTCCCTGGGGAGAGCAGCCCGAATTTCACACAGAGAAATCTGATGTGATAAAAAGAAATACAAATATAAATACAAATGTTCGCTAATTCATTACAGCCATGCAAAAACAACCCGAACGGGACCAGAATTTTCCGTTTGAAGGAATGAGAAATCCAGTACAGTAGAATATTTTAGTATCTCTTGAAAGAGAGGGTTTTCCAAACCTTTGGTAAGAAGAAGGCGACATTGATTAACAAGAACAACTGGTATGATCATAACGCGTGTTGGGAAATAATATATGATAGTCAGTCGTGTCCGACTATGACCATCAGAACAGCAGAGGAGGCAACTGCTGTTCCGACTATTTGGGCTAGAATTTGATTATAGTGGAGAGTGTCTTGCCCAAGTTACATCCCCACTCTCTCGGCCAAGAGGGTTTTTAGGACAGTCGGCGTTGGGATGGTTCTTAAAGGCCAACTAGCCCACAAGGCTGCAGCACTAAGAGCCAGTGCAACTTTGCCTCCTATAGTTTGAGAGTCATAGTCATTCACAAAAGACTAAGCTGTAAATGGTTTCCCACTGACTGGAGAAACCATTGATAATACAGCCCTCACTTTACTGTTGGCCCAAATGTAAACTTATGTCAAACGTGGGGAGAATACCACTGATGAGGCAGCACAAAAGATACAACGACAACAACACTAAAACAACAACAACCACCACCACCACCCAAAACACCCTGTATTCAGTTTCAGTTCCTCAACGAGGCGTCACTACGTTCGGAAAAATCCATATACGCTACACCACATCTCATAGGCAGATACCTGACCAGCAGCATAACTCAAAGCGGTTAGTCAGGCTTTAAGTGCGTGCATATGTATTATTGTGTGTACCGACTACAGTAGATTTCTTTCACAGAATTTTGCCAGTGGACAACACTCTCTTTGCCAGAGGACAGCACTCTCTTTGCCAGAGGACAGCACTCTCTTTGCCAGAGGACAGCACTCTCTTTGCCAGAGTTCTTTTTCTCAGTGCCTCTGCACACGGGGCCCCACGCTCACTTTGATTTTCCAGTCAAACTCAGGAGAAAGGGCGAGAGCGGGATTCGAACCCAGCCCTTCAGGGTCTCTCTGTATGGGCAAATGAGCGTCTTAACCATTCTGCCACCTTCCTGCCGGACCGTGCAATGTGGGCAGGTGAGGGTATTTCTGAGTTCTGGTTTTGTTTTTAGATTTTGACTGATTACGTGAAACATGTATTTTAACATTTTTGGCTTGATCACTTTGTGATAATTATCTAAATTTGTGAGTGCTTTGAGCACAACGTTTTATTCTGAAAAAGAACGTGATTAACATCATTATGAAAATTGTAGTAATTGCAAGCGACTATCGTAATAGTAACGTCTTTGTTGATAAGGTGTTTAACATGTTTGACTCGTCCGCATTATTATTTAATTAATTCATTTATTCGGTTATCATTTCATTATCTAGTTATGTATTTGTTTATTTATTTGTTTCTTTCTCTCTTTCTTCCGGAATTATGTCCAGGGTACAAACGAAAAGGGGGTGCTGATGTTTTCTATCCACACTGTACACAACGTCCAGCCTTCCCTCAACAGCAGGTGTGTACAAGGAGGGGAGAGCACTTCTTTCCCACAGCGTGTGCCAGGTCAATAGACCTCTGGAGAGTTCCGCGTTTTCATGACTTATAGAGGCGTGTCACGTGGTGTGAATCCTCGAACTTGATTGGCTCTTCGTCACGTCGAGCGAGCAACACGGGCCATCGAGAGAGGCAGAAAGAGGAAAAAAACAGGCTTCATTTTTTCGACGTTTTACTTCATATTTATTTATTTTTGTTGTGCAAACGATGGCGTTTCATTGCATAGTGTTTGGTTGTGGCAATGGAGACTATCGATTGAAGAAATGGAGGACAGCAATTTGTGAAATCCACGACGTTTGCACGGAGCTTCCGAGTGGCTGTGCGCTGCACCTTTCAGGTAATCATTGTGTACTCACACACCACAAAAGTGTCAGAATTTCTAACTGCTTCAGTTGATTATTTGTTTGGGGGCAAAGGATGATGGTAAATGTGACTTTTCCTTACGCCAACACACTCATGAAAGTTTTATGAATACATATACCACATGTACTGGTGTGGTCATCACGCACCAGCTGTTGTCAAACAAACAACATCACAATAATCAATGATGTTCAGACTATGAAACGAATGTTAATATTGATATTAGCATTATTTTACTATATTATGTACTGTTTGTTTATTTGTTTTATTTCATTATTTCATTACTTACTGTTTATGAATGTTATTTGATACAAGTCATAATATGGTTCGTCAGCCGTCATGATAAAATTGAAGTGCAACGTTGTGAGCACAGTATAAGCTTTAAGCTTGTTGATGCTCTTTTGTCATCCATTGCATTGTAATCATGTGTATTGTTGAATAATTAAAGATTATTTAAACCAAACGTT
>JAAQRG010049831.1:7500-10000 GCA_011634625.1 Babylonia areolata
ACGTCCTTTTTCATTCCCCTCCAACCTACCACCAACCGCATGTACGTCCTTTTTCATTCCCCTCCAACCTACCTCCAACCGCATGTACGTCCTTCTTTGCCAGCGACTTTTCCGGAGACTGCGGCTTGCTGCCCACTTCCCCAGGACGTCTCCCCCAGAATCCGCTCCTCTCACTGAAGACAAGGACCTTGCCAAGTTCTTTCCGAGACAGCCAAGTTCCTGGACTCCTCCAGGTGGAGGGCCAGAATCAGCCACCAAACAGGTAACTCCCCTCCCCCAGGATGCAGCCCTCCAGCTGGAGGGCCAGAATCAGCCACCAAACAGGTAACCCCCCTCCCCCAGGATGCAGCCCTCCAGGTGGAGGGCCAGAATCAGCCACCAAACAGGTAACTCCCCTCCCCCAGGATGCAGCCCTCCAGCTGGAGGGCCAGAATCAGCCACCAAACAGGTAACCCCCCTCCCCCAGGATGCAGCCCTCCAGCTGGAGGGCCAGAATCAGCCACCAAACAGGTAACCCCCCTCCCCAGGATGCAGCCCTCCAGGTGGAGGGCCAGAATCAGCCACCAAACAGGTAACCCCCCTCCCCCAGGATGCAGCCCTCCAGTTGTGGAGGGCCAGAATCAGCCACCAAACAGGTAACCCCCACTCCCCAGGATGCGGCCCTCCAGCTGGAGGCCAGAATCAGCCACCAAACAGGTAACCCCTCCCCCAGGATGCAGCCCTCAGGTGGGGCCGGGAATCAGCCACCAAACAGTCAACCCCACTCCCAGGATGCAGCCACTCCAGGTGGAGGGCCAGAATCAACCACCAAACAGGCGCCCTCCCCAGGATGCAGCCCTCCAGGTGGAGGGCCAGAGTCAACCACAAACAGGTAACCCCCTCCCAGGATGCAGCCCTCCAGGTGAGGCAGAATCAACCACCAAACAGGTAACCCCCTCCCCAGGATGCAGCCCTCCAGCTGGAGGGCCAGAATCAACCACCAAACAGGTAACCTCCCCAGGATGCAGCCCACTCCAGCTGGAGGGCCAGAATCAACCACCAAACAGGTAACCCCTCCCCCAGGATGCAGCCCTCCAGCTGGAGGACCAGATTCAGCCACCAAACAGGTAACCCCACTCCCCCTGGATGTAGCCCGTGTGGCGAGGCCAAGTGTAAGACCTGTGCCCACATCAATGCCTCCACAACCTTTGTGGACCCCCAAGGCCAGTTCATCCCTCGGCCCAATTACACTTGCAAGTCAACGGACATTGTGTATATTTTGACCTGCACTCTGTGCCACAAGCTCTATGTGGGTGAGACCTGCCGATCATTAAATGAGCGTTTCTCAGAGCACCTTCGCTCAATGCGGCTGAACTACAGTGACCCTATAGGTCAACACTTCAACAGCCCACTGCACAACTAACGCACGCAAATGTGGCAGCTGTATGGCAGAACCCGAGCGACAGAGCATACCGCAAGCACATGGAGTCCCACGTGATCAGCCGCCTGGGGACCATCCAGCCTGCAGGCATCAACACCAGAGTGATGGACCCCTAGTGGCCCTGGGCCCTCTTCTCTCTCTTTTCTCCTCTCTTTTCACTGCTCCTGTCCCCCTGCGATCCACCTTCAGACACATACACACACACACTCTCTCTCTCCCTCCCACTTTTTCTCTCCTCCACTCTTTCTCTCTCCCTCCCTCTCTCTCACCCCCCTCTGTTTTTCTTTCTCTCCCCTTACACACACACACACACACACACACACACACACACACACACACACTAACCAGCACACAGATTCTTACACCTTTTCATCTTTTGGTAAACCACAACCCTCCTTCCCACCCTACCCCCCACCCCTCCTATTGGGTCACTGTAGTTCAGCCGCATTGAAGCTGCTCACTGAAGACGAGGTTTTGTCCCCTTTTCTTCTCCATTCTTTACTTTTCTCCCCATGAAGAAGGGCCTAGGGCCTGAAACGTAGGGTAGTTCCTTCACCAAAGGACCAGTTACCACCTGCAGGTCAGTTTGACCCATTTTATCGCCTGAAGGTAATAGGTCAAGGTCTCGGAAGGCTGTGTCCGAGACACGCAAATCCTCTTACATTGTTTACAACCGGTGTGTGAGTGAGTGTGTGAGGTGTTCCGTGTCCGGGAAGCCAGTTATGGGTGGGAAGTGGCAAGAGTTGGGAGGGGGGGGGGACATGGTTCAGGGGTTTGCGTGAGAGAGAGAGAGAGAGAACTCAGAACTCAGAACTGTTTTAATGTACATCAGCCTTGGGCCACAATACAAAAGGACTGAGGTCGGTAAGGGATCAAAACAAAATTTTGTCACGCGCACCCTGTATTTTGAGGCGTTGACATACAGAGTTATAGATTGGACAATACGTAAAACACCGAGATGGACCAAAGCTGTCAAATGACAAAGAACACTACAGTAATCTGACCACAATACGACGTCTTTCACGAAGAACAAGGGAACAACAAACCATAAGTACGGTGAAGCGAAAAATATAATGGCTA
>JAAQRG010049831.1:15000-28865 GCA_011634625.1 Babylonia areolata
TTGTTCAGTTTCAAACAAAGTGACAACCTCCACAGCGACAATCAGCGGATGTTGACGCTGTTTCAGTTTCAGTTTCAGGGAAAACAAAGTGACAAACTCCACAGCGACAATCAGCGGAAGTGGACGCTGTTTCAGTTTCAGTTTCAGGGAAAACAAAGTGACAACCTCCACAGCGACAATCAGCGGAAGTGGACGCTGTTTCAGTTTCAGTTTCAGGGAAAACAAAGTGACAAACTCCACAGCGACAATCAGCGGAAGTGGACGCTGTTTCAGTTTCAGTTTCAGGGAAAACAAAGTGACAACCTCCACAGCGACAATCAGCGGAAGTGGACGCTGTTTCAGTTTCAGTTTCAGGGAAAACAAAGTGACAAACTCCACAGCGACAATCAGCGGAAGTGGACGCTGTTTCAGTTTCAGTTTCAGGGAAAACAAAGTGACAACCTCCACAGCGACAATCAGCGGAAGTGGACGCTGTTTCAGTTTCAGTTTCAGGGAAAACAAAGTGACAACCTCCACAGCGACAATCAGCGGAAGTTGAAGCTGTTTCAGTTTCAGTTTCAGGGAAAACAAAGTGACAAACTCCACAGCGACAATCAGCGGAAGTTGAAGCTGTTTCAGTTTCAGTTTCAGGGAAAACAAAGTGACAACCTCCACAGCGACAATCAGCGGAAGTTGAAGCTGTTTCAGTTTCAGTTTCAGGGAAAACAAAGTGACAACCTCCGCGACAATCAGCGGAAGTTGACGTTGTTTCAGTTTCAGGGGAAAACAAAGTGACAACCTCCACAGCGACAATCAGCGAAGTTGACGCTGTTTCAGTTTCTCTCGAAGTGACAAACTCCACAGCGACAATCAGCGGATGTTGACGCTGTTTTGATTCAGGAAAACAAAGTGACAACCTCCACAGCGACAATCAGCGGAAGTGACGCTGTTTCGTTTCAGTTCAGGAAAACAGTGACAAACTCCACAGCTACAATGTGAAGTTGGCACTGTTTCAGTTTCAGTTTCAGGGAAAACAAAGTGACAACCTCCACAGCGACAATCAGCGGAAGTGGACGCTGTTTCAGTTTCAGTTTCAGGGAAAACAAAGTGACAAACTCCACAGCGACAATCAGCGGAAGTGGACGTTGTTTCAGTTTCAGGAAAACTGGTAATAGCCTCACAGCGTCTTGGAAGTTGACGTTGTTTCAGTTTCAGGAAAACAAGTGACAACCTCCACAGCGACAATCAGCGAAGTTGACGTTGTTTCAGTTTCAAACAAAGTGACATTCCTCCACAGCGACAATCAGCGGATGTCTTGAGCGCTGTTTCAGTTTCAGTTTCAGAAAACAAAGTGACAACCTCCACAGCGACAATCAGCGGAAGTTGACGTTGTTTCAGTTTCAGTTTCAGGAAAACAAAGTGACAACCTCCACAGCGACAATCAGCGGAAGTTGACGTTGTTTCAGTTTCAAACAAAGTGACAACCTCCACAGCGACAATCAGCGGAAGTGGACGCTGTTTCAGTTTCAGTTTCAGGGAAAACAAAGTGACAACCTCCACAGCGACAATCAGCGGAAGTTGAAGCTGTTTCAGTTTCAGTTTCAGGGAAAACAAAGTGACAAACTCCACAGCGACAATCAGCGGAAGTTGAAGCTGTTTCAGTTTCAGTTTCAGGGAAAACAAAGTGACAACCTCCACAGCGACAATCAGCGGAAGTTGAAGCTGTTTCAGTTTCAGTTTCCATTTCATGTGGAGGTGCAACTGCGTTCCGACAAATCCATATATGCTACACCACATCTGCTATGCAGATGCCTGACCAGCAGCATAACCCAACGCGCTTCGTCAAGCCTTGTGTGCAATAAATTATTTGTTTACCAGTCAGAGCGGAATTCTGCTGCAGGATTCTGCCAGACGACAACCCCTATGGGTTCTTCTTCAGTGCGCTGAGTGAACGCTGCACACAGGACCTCGGTTTATCGTCTCATCACGACTAGACACCCAGGTTGATTTTCCAGTCAAATTTGGGAGAAAGGACGAGAGCGGGATTCGAACGCACTCCCACGGATTGTATTGACAGATAAGCGTCTTGATCATTCTGCCACCTGGTCTCACTGAAGCTGTGACACATGCTGGCATCTTTACGCGTGTCCGCAGATCAACACGCCGTAAATCTGACTCGATGAATATTTAATCGATTTGGGTTTTAGTTTGAGCTACGCTTCCGTGGTATTGGTCCACAATCTGTTCTGCCCACATCGATCAACAAACTGCTGGCGTGTTTGCCAAAACATGGACACCCGACGACACAGATCATACAGACGATAAGAACGTGATGTTGGACAATAAAGTCGTGCAGTGGCATACCAAATTCAACAAAACGGGTAACATGACAACCTGATTTGGAAGGCAAGGTTTGCTCTGCGGAGTGTCAGGGGAGGCCTGCATGAATATTGAGTCCAACGGTAGGGTCTTATGGCCTCACCAGCGTGTAGGGTTTTGAGTTCGTCACACATCTGCTTCTTATTTGTTTTTCTTTCATTTCTTTTTGCCACAGCGAAATTTGTTTATCTTTTCATTCATTCTTTGTTTCATTTATTTATCCATTCGTATGTTTATTTGTTTATTCACCATTCAAAAACAGATGTGGCGTGGTATACATCGATCAGTCCGCACGTCGTGACGCCTTAAAACTTGACAGGCGCAGTAGCCAAGTGGTTAAAGCGTTGGATTTTCATTAATCTGAGGGTCCCGGGCATGTGTGTGTGTGAGTGTGTGTGTGTGTGTGTGCGTGCTTGCGGGTACCTGCATGTTTGTGTTTGTGTTTGATGAAGCGAAAGGGTGAAGTTGTGGTAAGAGATACGTGTGTGTGTGTGTGTGTGTGTGTATGTGTGTGTGTGTGTGTGTGTGTGTGTGTGGTGTGTGTGTATGTGTGTGTGTGTCTGTGTTCACGACTGTTTGTAGCACTCCGTTGTCGGAAGGGGCCTCGCTGCTGAATTAACAATAAGACATTGTCATTGTCTCTCTTTTTTTTCCTGTATCTCTTTTCTCTGTCACCCCCTCCCCCTCCACCCCCCGCCAAGGACACACATGACGCAGTGTCTGGAGATGACAGTTTAAACCGCGCAACGACAGCTGCGTCACGACGGTTGGTACCCGTTAGCGGTAACCCCAAACCAAAGGGGAGGTGTCCGACGGGAGTCTTCGAGGCGTGCAAAGCCTGTTCTTTTAACAGAGCTCAAACCAGCTCAGCAGACGTAGCACACTATGTACCTGGGTGTTCTTTTCCACCCTCCCATGCCCTTTCCCCACCCCCAGTCAAAAAGTATCATGATTATCGGATTATGTGGTTGCCTTTTAAAATATCCTATTGTTTTAACCGTCTATGTCATTTCTGTAACTCACGCAACACCGCTACATTTTCTTTGTACGGTTTAAAAAAACCAACAACAACAAAAAAAACCGTTTTGTTGTTGAATCTTTAAAGAATTTAAACTGTTTTCATGCTTTCAGAAACCATGCGATAAAGTGATAGACTCTCTCTCTCTCTCTCTCTCTCTCTCTCTCTGCGTGTGTGTGTGTGTGTGTGTGTGTGTGTGTGTGTGTGTGTGTGTGTGAAGTTTGTAAATTCAACAACAGAATATACAGTATATAAAAAGACATGCAGACACACACTTCTTCCACCGTCATGAAACTAAAAGTGCAAGAAGACAAAGACCCTAGTGGGAACATGGGTAGAACTGAAGATCGTGACAGGGTGTGGGGAGGAGAGGGAGGTGGATGGGACAATAGGGGAGGGGGAGGGGATAGGGGGGCGGTATTCAAAAACCTTCCCCAAATACCTACAATACTTCCATAGAACGAGACCCAAACGTAAACAGAAGGTCACAGCGTGACTGGTATCAAGTTTCGTCTTCTGACTGAAGACATGTCAGACGCCTTGAGACTGAAAGGTGGTTCCCTGTGTGACTGAAAGACGCCTCACAGTGGAAGGGTGCTTCCAGTCTCCACGGGAAAGCTTGGTGAACCTGTTCCATTCACGGTTAGACAGCATGTCTGTGCGGCATGAGTGATGACCTCAGCTGACGTAGCCAACGTTCATCTGGCGGGCACCGAGGGTGACGATGCGTTGTGGACACGGATGTGTGGTGCCGTTATCCTCCAACTGCCGTTATCTTAACTTGCAGCCAGAAATAATTACAGATTCCTGAATAACTGTAAAGTTAGGCTTTCTGCACTCAGGCGGGTGACGCGGTACCAGCTGTGTGTAAACAAGGCCTGCTGCTGGTCATGTGTGGTGTAGCGTATATGGAATTGTCCGAACGCAGTGGCGCGTCCTTGAGAAATTGAAACTGAAAGCTGGTGTGACTGTACCAGTGTGGAGGGGGGGCTTAGCGTGTGGCGACGAGAACTGTGCACCATGGGGGGTCACCACTCCCGCTAGTTTTTATCGCCTTCTTTACTCCGTGCCCCCAGCTGAAGGACACGGCCACAGCCATCACACGCTGGGGACAAAGGGTGGACTGTGGATTGTGGGAGGGTGTGTGCGTCAACACGATATCATTTTCTTTATACGCCCACCATCTCTCCCACACATTGATGTACACACACGTGCGCGCGCGCACTCACCAAAATGCTGTTCGTGCATCGTGTCTTAAAAGAAGGGATAAAAACAAAACCAACCTCCCCTTTTCCCCAAAAAAAAACCCCAAAAAACCCCAACAAAAACAAACCTACAGCAAGAAAAAAAAAGAAGTAAAAAATACACTGTAAAAAAACAACAAAAAACAGGCTCCCACGGCCAGGCGCGTGAGCACACATGCCGTGACGCCATCCGAAGTGCTGGCCATCAAGTAAAAGGCAGTGCTTGTTTCACAGACCTGTGGATGAGGCCGTCTGGACTTTTGATTCGAACATTTAGAAATTTATCAGAGTAATCAATGATGGTAATGATAATATTAATAATCATTACCATTATTCTTAATATTAGTCTCTCTCTCTCTCTCTCTCTCTCTCTCTCTCTCTCTCTCTCTGTGTGTGTGTGTGTGTGTGTTCCCAGCTTTAGATAACGAATGCCAATATCAGCTAATAAGTGATTTGTCGTTTTATCGGTTGACGAAATTTCAACTACTATATATTTGTATTGAATAAAACAAGTTTAAAAAAAGAAGAAGATGTTAATTTTCATGCGTGAAATACCTTTACCTCAGGGCAGCAGCACATTGTTAGCCATTCTTTCAACGCTTGTCACCAATGAAAACTACTGGCTGAAACCTCCCACCACAGTAATTTCATACCGCAATATACGTGCTGAGATAAGGGGGAGGAGCGAGCAAGCAGGAAGAGAGAGAGAGTGAGAGAGAGAGAGAGAGAGAGAGAGAGAGAGAGAGAGAGAGAATGAAAATTGAACAGCTTATTCAGTGCAGACCTTGTCCCTTTCTGAACAGGAAACAGTTAATAAGATCGCGCCTTAAGCTTTTCAAAACATATCTATCATGCATGCATTCTTTATTTTGTTTTGTGTATGATTTTCGATTTATGTTCGTATCTTGTAAAGTGCTATCCCCCCCCCACCCCCGCCCCCCCAATATTCCTTGTAACCCCGGTACACTTGGTAATAAAGACATATTCTATATTCTATGCCATTCTAATTTGAACTGCTTCATTGACTCACTTGTGTAAACAAAGTGAGTCTATGTTTTAACCCGGTGTTCGGTTGTCTGTGTGTGTGTGTGTGTGTGTGTGTGTGTATGTTTGTGTGTCCATGTGTCTGTGTGTCCGTGGTAAACTTTAACATTGACATTTTCTCTGCAAATACTTTGTCAGTTGACACCAAATTTGGCATAAAATAGGAAAAATTCAGTTCTTTCCAGTCATCTTGTTTAAAACAATATTGCACCTCTGGGATGGGCACAAAAAAATAAGAAAAGAAGCCTAATTATATGCAAACTGCATTTACTGTTATATTTATATTTTTTGTATTCTCTAAACTTGGCACTTTGACCTCTTATTCTGACACAACAACAAGAGGAGTCATTATTATCATTTTTGTTCAAACAGGAACTTCTTTTGCTAAGCATGGAATTTTTATTTATTTTGCAAACGTTTTTGGTGCAGATAGTAAAAAAAGGGAAATTACTCTGTAATTAATGCTAGGGGACTTAATTTATCACAAGTGAGTCTTGAAGGCCTTGCCTCTCTTGTTTTGATTTCTGTTTTCAAAGGTTCACAAAGCAGAGTCTCAAAGCAACAGGCAAGATTTCACAGCCTCTTGGTGCTGCAGCCTGGGGACATGGCTGGCCAATGTGTGAGGATCTACCAACGCCTGCTTTTGTAAAGCCCTCTTGGCCGAGAGAGTGGGGACGTAACTTGGGCAAGACACTCTTCTTCTTACACTCTTCTCCGTTATTCTGATTCCCTCGCATCTTTTAAATCTCGTCTCAAAACTCACCTTTTCCCTCAGCAATAAGTTCAATTGTGGCAGGTCCACTTCCTTTGCGTTAGCTGTGCTTGACTATGTGTATACATATGTATGTGTACATAACTACATGCATGTATATGAATGTGTATTGTGTGTGCGTGTGTTTATGTAAGTTTGTGCCTGCCTATGTGTGTGTATGTGTTAGGATAGCTGTTAGATACACATGTACGTTAAAATGTATGTATGCAGTGTGTGTGTGTGCGTGCGTGCGCAAGTGCGTGCGTGTGTGTGTGTGTGTGTGTGTGTGTGTGTGTGTGTGTGTGTGTGTGTGTGTGTGTGTAGTCACATTTTGGTGTGTAACATAGACATAATGTTTTATGTTAACAAAAGCGTTTTTGTAAAGCACCTAGAGCAGATTTCTGGACAATGTGCTATATAAGTATCCATTATTATTATCACACTTAACGACCAACATCAGTAAGCTAATGAAAAAAGTGTCTTTGTAAACCGTGAAGGATTCTGTTCTTTTTTTGAGAACATCCCACTTTATCACACTCTCCGGTAAAATAAAATTCAAACCTTGATAGTCGGGACAGCCGTTAGCCTCACTGCTGTTCTGATAGCCATAGCCGAACACGATTATCATGCATAATGCACTGATGTGTTTTAAATGAACTTGTGACTGCCTCGGGGTTACCGAGCTGACAACACGCAAAGCAGCGTTGGCACAACTGCACACAGTCACACGCTGCGACACGACACGTACAGTGCTTCAGTTGCACTTGCACGTGACAACTTCAGTGCGGGGAGTGCTGGGGAATATTTACACAGGGTGGTATCAAAGATTTATGTGTTCCCGATATAATATTGACAGGGTCAGTAAAAAAATCTTTCATCCTTCTCTCCAGCAAGACACTGTCACGTCTTCATAAACGCTCTTTTTCTCTGTCTGTAGACTTCTTTTTTTTAAGGATGAATGACGTAATGTGAAAATGACGTGTGAAATATGACTTTCGTTATATATGACATACACCAGTCTTTGTAAACCGTGAACGATTCTGTTCTTTTTGTGAGAACATTTCACTTTCTCACATAATTTGCCTGTTCGCTCTTTCAAATGTTCGTTTTCCAGAATTTCAGTAATGATATTTGACTTTTTACAGCGGTACCCTCTTCATGTACACATGTTCAACATTCATTGCCCGGGAGGCGCAGTGACACAGTGGGTTAGGCTGTGGACAACTGATCCACTGATCACGGTTTCAGGTCCCGTTTCGGCATGGTGTTGTGGCCTTGGGAACAGCATTTTACTTCCATTTTTCTCCCTCCTCCAATGTGTGAGTACCTGACTTCGGTTAGGGAAGTCTAAAACAGCGGAGACGATTGGGTTCCAACTTGCAATGCCGAGCCCCAAGACACTGGATGTGAATCCACTGCCCCTATGGCTGCTAAAGGGTAGGGGCACCTTTGGTTTAAACATTTGTGATATCAAGAAACAAGGTGCAATACAGCGCTCAATTAAGAAGACTTGAGCAACAACAAGCATGAGCTTATATCGTGCTCGTTCATATGTAACAAACAATACACAAACGCAATGGCGAAAATACACACATTATTTGACAATGAAAAGAAGGTTGAAGTGCAAGACAAAACTAAACAAGAAAAACAACAACAACAAAAAACACAAAAAACACAAACTACTATTACCGCAACTACCACTGACAACAACAATGAAAATATTAATGATAATACTAATACTAACATAGTAGCAACAATAATGACACACTGGAAAGTGAACATCACCTAAGGAGTAATGTAATGGGGGAGGGAGAGAGAGAGAGAGAGATTACAGAGTGAAACCGGGGCCATTCGTCAAAATAACTGTTCACTATAACTGCAGAGAATATTTCATTGTGAATCTTTTAAGACCTTTCACCGTTAACCACAACTGCAGGTCAATTTCAACGTCGATTAATCCGATGTTCTCGATGGAGAACAGGAAGCCGCGGACAGAGGCAGTGCCAGCAGAGAGAGAGAAAAAAAAAAAAAAGTTTGGCCCTACGTTGTGTCAGACCTCCCACTGGGGTCAAGGCCAGGGTTCAGTTCCACGCGGAAACAGGTTTCCAGGTACAAATGAGACGGAAGGGAAATCACCCACAGCACCGCCCTGCAGTCTGCATCACTTCAGTGTCCCAAAGTCGGCCAGGGTAGACTTTCTTTCCACGTGAAGTGTATGCACAAGCACTTGTGTATATAATTATGCTTCTGCTTACATGCATTTGTGCATGCATGATTTCTGATTTATGGTTGTACCTTCTGTGTACTTTCCTCCCCTGATATTTCTCCAGACCCCTGTCCACTCAGTAACAAAGACATGTTTCATTGTACTTTCCTCCCCTGATATTTCTCCTGACCCCTGTCCACTCAGTAACAAAGACATGTTTCATTGTACTTTCCTCCCCTGATATTTGTATTTGTATTTCTTTTTATCACAACAGATTTCCCTGTGTGAAATTCAGGATGCTCTCCCCAGGGAGAGCGCGTCGCTATACTACAGCGCCACCCATTTTTTTGTATTTTTTCCTGCGTGCAGTTTTATTTGTTTTTCCTATCGAAGTGGATTTTCCTACAGAATTTTGCCAGGAACAACCCCTTTGTTGCCGTGGGTTCTTTTACGTGCGCTAAGTGCATGCTGCACACGGGACCTCGGTTTATCGTCTCATCCGAATGACTAGCGTCCAGACCACCACTCAAGGTCTAGTGGAAGGGGAGAAAATATCGGCGGCTGAGCCGTGATTCGAACCAGCGCGCTCAAATTCTCTCGCTTCCTAGGCGGACGCGTTACCTCTAGGCCATTTCTCCTGACCCCTGTACACTCAGTAACAAAGACATGTTTCATTGTAATTTTGTTTTATTACCACTGACTGTCAAACCAACGCCGCACAAAGGTGGGAACGCTTGATGTCACACTGTCATGACGACTGTCGGTCTGTCCGGGTTCTGGCGAGGATTCCGATACAAGGAATTGACAGTACGGGTCGGACGTTTTGTCAGCACCTGTTTATTGTACTTTACCAGCTGAAGTCACCACAGAGAGAGAGACTGAGAGAGGGAACAACATTTTTTTTTAAATCGGCAAACGCCGTTTTACAGCTGCAGAGTCGAAAGGGATAATTTAGCTTATGCCAGCGGCGACAAAAAAAACAACAACAAACAAAACAAAACAAATACAAACAAACAAAAGTAAAAGGAAACAACAAGCAACTGAAGTACATATTCATAAACACATGAAGACTTACACATTCAAACGCGCTATATCAACAGATATTCCATACTACTCATGTATGACAGTCCACTGATTGACAATACGGACATGTTACCATCCAGCTGTGTAGTTTAACCTTATTTCGGTTGTATCCACCTTGAGTTACCTTGCATTTGTTCCACATTTTGTTTCTATCACGTTGATGCTATCTTGAGGTTAATCTTTTCCTTCTGATGTAATATGCCTCTATAATACATTTGGGGAACGAAAATATTCACCATCTGACGAAAGGATAGCCACTGAGAGAGAGAGAGACAGAGGCGGGGTGGGGTTGGGGGGCGGGGTGGGGGGTGGGGGGGGCAGACAGAGGACTAAAAGGACTGAACAGCTGTATACTCAACAAACTTAAATCAAGGAATGAAATCAAATAATGTAAACTAAGATTTGTGAACAAAATAAACGTACCACAAAAAAAACAGATTTAAATTTATCCAAACGTAAACGTACACCACTGGAGACTTGAGATGTAAACAACATGAAACTCGACACACGGTTACCGGGTGGCAGACTTTCAACATTGTGACCGACCTCGACCCTTGACACCCAATGCCTGTTACCCGTATCTAACTTTGTCCCATGTCCTCGGTCACTACGACCTATGGCTGTACAAAGAAGAATCAATGTTGTTGTTTTTTGGTTCACGAGTGTAAACAAAGGGAGTCTATGTAATAACGCTTTTTTTTAAAATAGGTTTTCTATGTGTCTGTGTGTCCGCGCGCACGTGTGTGTGTGTGTGTGTGTGTGTGTGTGTGTGTGTGTGTGTGTGTGACCATTGGTAAGCTTTAACAAATTCAGTTTATCTGGAAATACTTTGTTAATAAATGTGGACTGAACATAGAGAACAAAATATTTGCCTCATAACATTCATAGATTGCAATCTATTCCGGATTTAACCGTATTTCCAGACTGTAAACTTTGAGAGAAAGAGAGAGGGGGTGGTGTGTGGGGGAGAGAGAGAGAGAGAGAGAGAGACAAGACAAGACAAGACAGAATTTTTTATTTCGAGGATAATAGATAATCACTGGTGTGCGGTTTTTTTTTTACATCCAGTCCCCGCCCTGAATAAGGTCTACAGATTCAGTTTCAGTTTCAGTAGCTCAAGGAGGCGTCACTGCGTTCGGACAAAACCATATACGCTACACCACATCTGCCAAGCCAAGCAGATGCCTGACCAGCAGCGTAACCCAACGCGCTTAGTCAGGCCTTGAGAAAAAAAAACAACAACAAAAAAACAAAACAAAAAAACAACAACAAAAAACAAACAAACGGGGGAATAAATAATAGATAAGCTTGCATAAATAAATAGATAAATAAATAAATAATAATTACAATATAGAAAAAGGTAGTAGTAATAATATTAGTAATACTAATAAAATGATGATAATAAAATATAAATAGATAAATAAATAAGACAACAATGGTGATAAATAAGCGAATAAATGTAAAACATGAAGACACACATTCACACATACACCCACACATGCATAACAGAAATGTACCAAACATGCAGTTTCACAGATATGAAAGCACAGTGAAATACATATAAACGTACATGAGCTCCAACACACACACACACACACACACACACAATACCTTGCACCTCCTCTACCCCCCTCCTCCACACACTCATTTCTAGTCTGAGTATCGCAGCTTCCACGACACACACACACACACACAAACACACACTCACAGAGATGAACACTTACTTGTACAAGCACATATGAAAGCACAGTCAAATACATATAAACGTACATGAGCTCCAACACACACACACACCACACACATTACCCTGCACCTCCTCTACCCCCCTCCTCCACACCTCATTTCTAGTCTACGTATCACAGCTTCCACGACACACACACACACACACACACACACACACACACACACACACACACACACAGATGAACACTTACTTGTACAAGCGCACACACATATGCCCATATCTCCACACACATATGTACAAAGATATATATATATATATACGTTCCAATATCCTGTTGCTCCCACAGTGTAGGCATGCATACACTCACATACCTCATCCTCTATCCCACCTCCCCCCCGCACTCCCACCTCCCCTCACACACACACACACACACACACACACACACACGTACACATATCTCTCCTGACACTTGTGTACACTTTCACTCTCGCGCATTCACAAACGCACTCAAAAGCACAGACCCACACAAACACACACACACGCACAGAGGCTGCCACTGACTGGCCGCAAGAGGGATGGGAAAAGATCTCTGATGCCAAGAACGTGGCGTCTAGTGTGTTGCTCAGTTTATTGTATTTGGAAAGGCCCACAGAAACTCTGTTCCGTTTTGAAGAAATTTGCGCAATGTTGGTTTGGAAATGATGCCGATATTTGTTTGATTTGCAAAGCATCGTGCTCTACCTTTCATGTTAGACTTGCGGCCGCTCCCTCTCTCTGCTTCTATTTCTTTGAGGCGATCGATGGTGTGATGGCCTTGTACCTGTTCTTTTTGATATTCTTTGACTTTTCTGAGGATTTCCGATTTTCCTAGATGTAGGCCGCTCGTTGGTGTTGCGTTGCCAGCAAGTCTGTCAGCTCGCTCATTTCCCTTAACACCTGCATGTCCCGGGCAGTATGACCATGTGAGGTTTTTAATCTGAAAGTTGCGCATTGCGTTATGCCACTCTGGGCTTCCCATTCCGTTTTCAATTTTCTGTATGAGGTTCATTGAGTCGGTTAGAATCATGGCATGTTGGTTTCCGGGCGTATGGATGGACGATAGCCACTGGAGGGCATGTCACAGCTTCAACTTCCATCGTTAGGCTGGAGGTTGTGACTTTGTAGGCAGCATTCTCTTCCCAAATTGTTTTTCCATTTTGTTTCGCAGTGAATCCCCAACCAGACTGGTCTTTGGTGACTGAGCCATCTGTGTATATGATGATGTCCTCTTCTTTACTGTTTTCTTCTATAAGTAACTTCACTTCCGCATCAGTTTTGCCCTCTGGCCATTCCCGACAATGTCTTCCTAGAGTGGGTGAAATGACTGTGTTGAATAGATGGTTGAGGTTTTCGGGGGTTTTCTCCCATTCTTTTGTTTCTTTCAGGTCTTGTAGTCGGCATACTGGCTGGATTGTGTCTTCTGCTTGCCCCATCCATGATCTTCCTCGTCCTAGACAGCTGCCTTTTGGTTCTTTGACTGCGTCATGCAGTGGGTTTTGAGGGTTTTCTAATGCTTTGAAGTAGATCTTGACCTGTTCTAACTTGTTTCTGGCCTGCACTGAAGGAAGGTCAAGCAGGTATCGCATGGTTTCTGTGGGCGTGTCTTTTGTTGTTCCAAGGATCAGCTTCATAGCTTCATTTTGTACTCTTTCTAATTTTAGGAGGTTGCTTTGAGACGGTGTTGTTAGCCCAAGTCCGTAGTCGATCACACTGAGGACGAGTGATTGGTATAGCAGGAAGAGGTGGCGTTGTTCAATTCCTTTGGTTGCCATTGCTTTTAAGACTAAGGTCTACACTACACAATACTAAATAAAATAAAACATGGTGTTAGCAGAAATACATAAGTGGGGGAACATTTAAACAATTAGTTTAAAAAGAAACAAAACACACACACAAACACACAAACACACACAGACACAGAGGCACAAGCATGGTGTTAGTAAAATGCATAGGAAAAAATGAACAAAATGAAAGAAACAAACACACACACCACACCATAGACCAGAATGGGGACGGAGGGTGAGGGAGGTTCTCAGTCAACTGTACACATGTGACAAACAGCATCAATGAAACGGGCGATTAACGTTACACATTATGGCATAAGGTGGGAAAGGTAACGTTTTTTGAAGGTGGTTGGACAATGGTGTTGTTTAATTGTTTCAGGGAGTGAGTTCCATAGGGTGGCGCCTGAGTAAACCAGACTAGATTTGAACAAGTCAGTTCTTGGGATTGGGATATGGACTTTGGGGGGCTGGGGTTGGGGGCGGGGGGGTCCTTGATAAAATTCTGTTTATTAATGTTGGCGGTGCGTTACCTGTCACAATCTTGTGCATTGTGATTCCTTTGTTGTGCACTAATCTACGGAGCAGTGGGTGAATATTCGCTTGTTTATAGTCTTGGTCTAAAGGGAATTCTTTTCAAGGAGTACCAGCTTGAGC
>JAAQRG010049877.1:0-12500 GCA_011634625.1 Babylonia areolata
AATGAAGCCATCGACCGACTCCCCCAGGTGCTAGTCAGTGAGTCGTTGGATGCCATTCCAACTTTGGAGGAGGCCCAGAAAGCTATCCGTTTGCTATCCAATGGCAAAGCCCCTGGCTCAGACTCCATCCCAGCTGAGGTCTACAAAGAAGGTGGTATGGCGCTGACTGAGAAGCTTCATCAGCTGTTCCAGCTCATCTGGCAGCATGAGGCAGTTCCACAGGACTTCAAAGACGCTTCCATCACACACCTGTACAAGCGCAAAGGAAATCGTCAGGCCTGTGACAACCATCGTGGAATATCCTTGCTGTCCGTCGCAGGCAAGACTCTGGCCAGAGTACTACTCAACCGTCTCATAGCACACCTTGAGCAAGGTCTCCTACCATAGAGCCAGTGTGGCTTCCGGAAAGAACGCGGGACTATCGACATGGTGTTTGCTGCCAGGCAGCTCCAGGAGAAGTGTCAGGAACAGAACGCCGACCTTTACTCCACCTATGTCGATCTGACCAAGGCCTTCGATACTGTCAGCAGAGATGGCCATTGGAGAAACATGGCGAAGTACGGATGTCCCAGAAAGTTCATCACCATCGTACGGCAACTACACGATGGGATGCTGGCCCGAGTCCAAGACAACGGAGAGACTTCAGAACCATTCCCTGTCTCCAACGGAGTCAAGCAAGGGTGTGTTCTTGCCCCCACCCTGTTCAGTCTCATGTTTTCAGCCATGCTGACAGATGCCTTCAGAGACGCTGATGTAGGCATTGGCATCAGGTACCGCACAGATGGCTCACTCTTCAACCTCAGGAGGCTTCAAACAAAAACCAAGGTGAGGACAGACACCGTCAACGACTTCCTGTTTGCTGATGACTGCACTCTCAACGCTGCCTCCGAAGCTGACAAGCGTCGACAAGTTCTCTGCTGCCTGTGACAACTTTGGCCTCACAATCAGCACAAAGAGGACTGAGGTGGCACCAGCCAGCTCCAGGAAAGCCTTACGTTGAACCAAACACCTTCATCAACGGGCAACGACTGAACGCGGTGGACAAGTTCACATACCTGGGCAGTAAACTGTCTCGCACAGTTGTCATCGACGACGAGGTGAATGCCAGACTCGCCAAAGCCAGCGCTGCCTTCGGCAGACTCCATAAGAACGTTTGGAACAGGAGAGGCATCACCCTGGAGACGAAGCTCAAAGTATACAAGGCCATAGTTCTCACCACACTGCTCTATGGATGTGAATCATGGACAGTCTACAAACGCCACGCCAAAAAGTTGAACCACTTCCACACCACCAGCCTCAGAAAACTTCTCGGCATAAAGTGGCAAGAGAAGATCCCTGACACAGAGGTGCTCACTCGTGCAAGCTTGCCCAGCATCTACACCATCTTGATGCAGGCCCAGCTGCGCTGGGCAGGCCATGTAGTTCGCATGCCAGACCACCGGCTCCCCAAGAAACTGCTGTACGGCGAACTCAACATGGCAAGCGCTCCCATGGAGGCCAAAAGAAGCGCTTCAAAGACACTCTGAAAGCTTCTCTGAAAGCCTTCAACATCAGCCACGACACGTGGGAGCTGAATGCAATGGACAGACCAAAGTGGCGTTCAGCTGTCCACAAAGGCGCCAAATCCTGTGAAGCCAACAGAATCGCTGCAGCAGAGCAACGCAGACAGGCCAGGAAAAGCAGTGCCAGCAAGTCCCCGACAGCCGCCACCATCCCCTGTCCACACTGCGTCATAACCTTCCGGGCGCGGATTGGCCTGACCAGTCATCTGCGCACCCACAGAGCCCAACCCACCCACCCCCAGGATGACTAGATGGTCCTCGTCGATCCCGACGGACGAACCACACACACTTCAAATACCTTCCTGTAGGAAAAGCTCAAGGTGCCCAAAATGGCTCCTTACCATGAGGAGGAATATTGGTAGCGCCCCTCAACGAATAGTTAGTCTTATTCAGCCATTTCTGAGCTATCTCCAGGACCTTGCAGTCTTATTCGACCATTTCTGGGCTATCTCCAGGACCTAAAGGCACCTTGTGCTCCAAGAGCAGGAGGCTTGCTGTGAGGAGGATAGCGTACATGATAGAGCTATTTCCACACGTGTTACTCAGTTAGGTAAGGTAAGTTCTAACCTAGCAATGTCAGAGTTGAGTTGGGCCTGGTTCCATGCTGAACGAACAAGAGACCTGTCTCCTGAGGAAAGAGGTGAGGTGGCACCCTCAGCCCTTTCTTCAGTGTACCTGATCAGGAACCTGATCAGTAACTTCTTCAGGTTCCAGCAAGGGCTGGATCCCTTCTGATGTGGAAGCACCCAGGGAAGCTTCCTGAGCCTGTAGGTCGACCCAACAGAAAGCAGAGCTGGACCACTCAGGCACCTGGTAATAAGGCTGCAAGAGCCGCAAACCCCGGTATTCTGCCAGGCTAAAGAAGGCAGCTAAAGAATAGTGGCAGGACTGAAATTATAGGCCTGTCCGTGAACAGGTACGCCAGACCTTCTCACGTTGAGCATTGTGGAAAGTGATAGACGCCTACCAGTGTTGGGATGACAGGAGCACCCAATCATCTCCCAAGAGGGGGTGAAAAATCTTGGCTTTCGCAAACTGATCAGTGGTACAGGGACGTGCTATGTTTCGTCAGGGGAGGGGTGGGGGGAGAGAATCCATCCGTGGGCACCAGACACCCTGCGAGTCCATGCCTTTAGAACACAGGCGTCTATATCTCCTGGAAGGGGGTAACTTGCCCAGGTCTGACCTGACCAGGGTGTCGAAACCGCCGGCGGACAGATGGGACAACAGCCCAGAAACGCCTGCAATGCACTGGTTTCCCCCAGCAGAGGAAACCAGCCAGACAGGGAAAGGTTGTTGGAGTGCAACAAGGTCACCTGTTACCATTCGCCATCTCTAGACTAAAGGTTCTAGGGACAGAGAGACTGGAAAGCGGGTCATGTACCTCAGCTTTCACTACCTGTACACTTCCGTAGGTATCAGAGGTCCAAGTGAAGGAGGAGGCGGGGGCGGAGGGCGGAAAACGCAAATGCCTGTTACATTACTCACACATCCCAATCCCTGGACCCACAGGTGCCAAGAAGCAGAGATGACGGAAGTTCTGACGGGTTGGAAGAGTCAAGAATTATTTCAGTTTTATCCTCATTCAACTGTAACCTGTTTACGAGGGTCCATGCCTTCACATCATTAATACAGGATCGCATGGTAGAAAACAAAATGTCAGACTGAGATCGATCACATGAGTTGTACATTTCAGTGTCATCAGCAAACATACGATGCTGAATGTTGTGATTGGAAATCATCTTGGACAAACGTTGGGCGAACAGAATGAACAAACTCGGCCCCAGAACCGAGCTCCGGGGCACTCCGTACAAAAGAGGAGATGGATCACTCATATCCCAGGACGGACACAACCTGCTTTCTTTCAGTCAGATATGACACGAAGAAATGGAGTGCCGTATCCTGAGCACCAAAGCGAAGCTTCAGACGCTCGAACAGAATACTGTGATCGATTGTATCGAAAGTAGCACTTAAAACGAGAAGCGTCAAAGCAGAAATCTGATTCGAATCACCTGCAACAGGCGGGTCATTGAAAACTCTAAGCAAAGCTGTCTCCGTACTGTGACTGGGTCTGTAAGCAGACTGAAAAATGTGCCAAAGTCCATTTTTCTCAAGGTGGGTTAAAAACTGAGACAAAGCAATTCTTTCGAGTAGTTTGGACACAAAAGGAATATTTGAGACAGGTCTAAAGTTTTTCAAGACGTTGGGATCGAGGGAAGCTTTCTTTAGAAGTGGTTTAACCAAAGCATTTTTCAAACAAGTGGGTACAGTACCAGTGGACAGTGAAGTATTCAAAATGTCAGTAAGAACAGGAAGAATTTCGTCAATGCATTCCAAAAATAAGTATTTTGGAAGTGGATCAAGACCACAGGTCTTTTGAGTCATTTTAAGAATAGTCTCACGGACAGTTTTCTGATACACTAGTGTCAAAATGACTTAACGGGGCGCCATTAAACAGGTGGTCAACATCAACAGGCAGGGCAGGGGGACTAGGCTGTTGGTCCAAAGAGTTTCGGATAGTGGCAATTTTGGCACTGATATAGTCCGAAAACATCTGAGCCAGCTGGTGTGGTGGGTAGAGCGATGGCAGAGGACTCTGTTTCACCCTCCCTATCAAGTTGCCTGTTAGCCTGCACGTAGCAGATGCCGCGATTTCAGCACTGTATAAACTGGGTTTAGCATTAACAACTAGTTTCGTTTTGTGTTTGGCAGCGTCCAGTATCTGCTTGTACACTGTCTCTCTTGCTTCAGGGCCCGAAGACATTGTGCCGTATTAAGCCGCTGACCAAAGAATGATTCAGAGTTGATGGCTGTAAATTGCGCTGAATGGCTGAGCAGACGACGGACTTGGCAGAGGTCTTGGTACGGAGTTAATCGCGAAATTTGGCCAACAGAAAGCAAACCGATGGGCTTAGTTTGCATCAGTTTGACATGGCATTACTAGTATATGTCACCAAATATTGACTAACGATTTTCAAAAATACTCTGTTTTGCAGATGTAATTATCGGTGCTGTTTTTTTTCGGATGAGACGATAAACCGAGGTCCCGTGTGCAGCATGCACTTAGCGCACGTAAAAGAACCCACGGCAACAAAAGGGTTGTTCCTGGCAAAATTCTGTTTAAAAATCCACTTCGATAGGAAAAACAAATAAAACTGCACGCAGGAAAAAAAAAAAAAAATGGGTGGCGCTGTAGTGTAGCGACGCGCTCTCCGTGGGGAGAGCAGCCCGAATTTCACACAGAGAAATCTGTTGTGATAAAAAGAAATACAAATACAAATACAGATCTGTACCCTATTGTTAGTCGTTTCTGAAAAAAAAAAAAAAAAAAGACGTCTAGAAAGGTCCTATGAAAATGGCATGGACAGACATGCAGAGATGGGCAGACAACCAGATGTGTACAGTTTCATCCCTATCGTCTAAAATCACAGTTTGTGGGTTGACATTGAACTAAAGAACACACATCTGACCGCAGAAGAAATCCAGGGTTGTTGTTTCGTTTTTGTTTTGTTTTTGTTTCTTGTTCTTGTTGGGTTTTTTTGTTGTTGTTGTTTTGGAGTTGTTGTTTTTTTTTTGTTGTTGTTGTTTTGTTGTTGTTGTTGTTTTTTGTTGTTGTTTTTTTTGTTGTTTGCTTGCTTGTTTGTTTTTTATATGGATAATAACTGCAGCCTTTATCAGCATCTCTCGGGACGTTTCCAGATTGAAACCATCTGTCTGTGCTGTTTTGTCACTGAGCTTCATATCCGTCATTACACTGTTGACAGTAGAATATATCACAATTTAGGAGAGAGAGGGAGAGAGAGAGAAACGGAAACGGAATGGTTTATTCACATATAGGCCTCAGCCCCAAGTGAAGGGGTTGATACGAACAATATACAACTCAATAAGACAACATAAGCAAACAAGCATAAATGCAGATAACAAAACATAATTATATTCATTTCAAGAGAGAGAGAGAGAGAACGAACGAAAGAACGAATGCTTTATTCATATGAGGCCTGAACCCCTTACTGAAGGGGGATTCATTGATAAATGGTGAGAAAATGACATGACACGGTAAATCGACAATTCAAATCAACCAAAAATGGTTAACACAAATATTCAACAACATTCACGAGGTAACTGTACATAATTTCTTCAATGCTTCGCATGTAATATATGGCTAAAGTTATGCAGAGCACATTCGTGTCTTGAAGACATGGGTAAATTGAACCTAAAATTAGACGGATCCCTATAATACTTTGGTTGAATCAATCTTTGTCTAACTCTAAGATCACTCAAAGCAGGGCAACATAAAAAAATGTAATTTATCTTCCTTACCCAGACTGCATGAACGGCATGTATACACAGGTTCATTTAAAATACAGTATCTGAAACTATGAGCAGCAATATTAGAAATACCAAATCTAAATTTTGTCAATGCACATTTTATATATCTGTTCAATCCTAACCCAATGTATGGTTCAATTACATGCAATGTTTAAAAATGTCTAAAAATGTGCAAATCTATCACTATTTTGTGTATGATCATGCCAGTCTTGCCACCTGCAATTGATAATACGTTGTCTGAAACATTTAAGAAACCTGCAATATCTTCCACCCCCTGATTATCCCATACAAATGCAAAACCACAAGAATTTAAACACTGACGAACACTCGTTGCCCATGTCTTCTGACCATTATTATCGAAACAATATAACATCTTATAAGCTTTGAATTGAACTATGTTTTCATTCATTCCAGTCAGTTTTAGCAAATATTCAATACGCTTAATATATGAACTTAGATAAATCAGATATCTCGTATCTCGGCCCAGCTCACCACATGCAAGATAATTTGGAGTCCGGTTGTCTACATAAAGAAAACGTTTCATTGCAAACAAGTGCACTTTTTCTGTTACTGTTCTGTTTTCCAGTCCACAGATTTCTGCTCCGTGATGAAATATCGGCTAAACTTGTGAATAAAAAAATCGAACAAATACACTCACGAACTACAGTCTGCCTTATACAAAATATGAAGTATCCCAATCAGTGTTGGGTTTTTTTGTTTGTTTGTTTTTGGGTTTTTTGTGTGTGCTTTATTAGCAATGTCTTAACATGCAAAATTGAAACTCAGTCGACTGAAAGAGAGAGAAACAGACAGACAGACAGAACTGAACAGTCAGTCACCTTTTTGTCAGCTTTGTGCAGCTTCGCGGTTGCTTGGAGTAACTTGTCTTCCTGGATCAGAACGTGTACAGCGGCATTTAAACGTACACGCGTGCAAGCGAATGTACATGCATGCATTCAAACGTTTGTATGTATACGTGTGTACTCACGTGCGCCCGTGTGTGTGTGTGTGTGTTATTGTGTGTGTTTCTCTGTGTGTGTGTGTGTGTGTGTGTGTGTGTGTGTGTGTGTGTGTGTGCGTGTGTGATAAGCTGATGCTGATCTGAACACACATATAATACCTGATAAATCAACCTGCCCAGGTACAAAGACAGGTGCAGAGTGATTTGACCTTGGATAAACAGTTCCTCTATCGTACCAGCCCTACTGTTGCACCAAAGCGCCTGCTTAGTCGTGGAAAAGGTATTTCCTCACCCCCACACACCAACCACCTCTCCATGCACACACGTACATGTTTGCATACAACCGCCCTCCCCCCCCCCCCAAAAAAAAAAACCCTTACCCCTCCCTCCTTCCCCCCTACCCCAACACACGCACACACACGCATGCGCGCACAAACTCCCTTCTCCAAAATTTCACGGAAATGTTAAAGCTTGACAAACGAACCGAAAATTCCGCGGAATTAAATCAGTTTTGTATTTCAGCCATTTCTTTCACTCAGTAGAGAAACAGATGGCTGTTCTTCTCTCTCTCTCTCTCTCCCTCTCCCTCTCTATGATATCAATCCCGAACAAAGCAAACAAATAAACTTCTTCTTTTTTTTAATGTTCATGCTCAGATTCGCTCCTGAAACCTCCATAACATCGATCTTTTTATCTTTAAGACTGTTTTCCACATCTCTAACAAGCGATGGCTGGCCTGTCAGAGTGAAGGGCTTATCAGTTATCCCTTCAGAAATGCTGTTTGACTATTCTTTAAGCAAACCACGGATACATTCTAAACCCGTTTTTTGTATATAAAAAAAGAACAACAAAAAACAACAACAACAACAACAAAACAACCAATGACACCTGATAAGTTAAATAATATCAATTTGTACACTGGTCTGGGACAATCAGGCAGACAGACAGACAGACAGACATACAAAGCGAATCCTATACCTGATCCTACATTACGGACGGGCAATGAAGGTTAAAGTTGTGAACGAACAATGCTCTAACCAGAAACTCACTTGTAAGCGCCCATCCCCAATTTGCACCGGTTTCACCCAGAACTTCGGGGTGGGGTGGGTAGGCATTTCACTGGGTACTCCACCCGGCTAATGCAGGAGACCGTTCCCTGACATAATATTACACTGTACACTACTGGCTGGGCTGGGAGTGAGAACAAAGCGGCTTCTAGAACAAAGCACCTGGGTGTTGAACCGTGAGTAAGAGGTAGACTAAAAGAACCTTGGTAAAAGTCGACTTACGTGGGATAAAAGAGGCGACGTATCGAGCCACAGGCCCTTCTTCAGGCGAATGAAATGAGTGAGTGACATACAGGGTGTGGAGAAACGCCAAGCTCCCACTTTCTTTAGATGTATTTGAAATCTAACGCAAACATTCTGTTCTTTATATCTAAATCTGCACTGCATTATAAAGCAACACGATGACAAATAGTTTATGATTTTTTTTTCCAAGTTGGTGAGGGGGTGGTGAGCATTTATTAGATATCTGGCGGTTACAAGATAGTTTACGGTAGTAAAATGAACAGCTGTTATTAGGTCCATGGCGAATTTCAGACGAACTATGTATAGACCTACCTCGCGTTTTTTCAGTATGCCGTAGTGACAACACCTGCAAACAATCAAACAAACAAAATAATATAATAAAATAAATAAATAAATAAATAAAAGAAGCAATGAACGTTTAATAGCGCATGCACGCACATACGTTCACTCTGACACACAATTGCACACACACACACACACACACACACACGCACACACACACACACACACTTTTGCACAGAACGTCAGTGTCCCACCACACACGCGCGCGAATGCACATAATTATGTACAGGTTACAAGTTTTGCTTTCATACTGTACTCTAGATACACATAGCACACACTTTTACGAATTGGGTAATTGATAACGAGTGTATCATCATGCTTGTGTGCGGGAATATGTGAATGTGCGTGAGAGAGAGAGAGAGAGAGCGGGGGGGAGAGGGAGAGAGAGAGAGTATATCGTCAGGTATCGCCAGGACTGTATTGAAGAAGGAGAGAGGGACAAATAATGGCGGGGAAAGGGCGAGGCAGAGAGAGTGAGAGAGGGAAAGAAAGACTATATCGTCGGGTCCATGTTGCCAGGACTGTATTGAAGAAGGAGAGAGGAACAAATAGGGGGGGGGGGGGGAGCAAAAGGCAGAGAGAGAGAGAGAAAGAAAGAGAGAAATAAAGACTGTATCGTCAGGTCCATATCGCCAGGACTGTATCGAAGAAAGAGAGAGAGAGGGGCGGATAAAGGGGGGGAAAGGGCGAGGCACAGAGAGAAAGATATATATACAGAGAGACCGAGAGAGCGTGTGGTCGGGTATTCCAGAAGGGCGGATCTCGGCGTCACTCACACGCAGCACACCATTCCCATCACCAGAAGCAGAACGCCACAGCCTACCCCCACACCCACAAACACGCTGACCGGGTAGTTCAACACCACGTCTGGAAAATAAAAGATCATAGAATCTGACAAAAATAGAATACGTTAAAATAAAGATAAAATAAAAGGAAACGGTGTAAAACTAATAACATGAAATAAGATAAACTCCGTGAAAAGGAGAGTATACAAATTTTGTTTTCAATACCGGATTAATTCAGACGGTGACGATGGAAAATAGCAAGAGCTAATTGGGAGAAGGAGGGAAGGGTGAATCTCGTGCACATACAATACATATACACGCGCGCGCGCGCGCGCACCATCGGACTATTTTCCCACACTCTCTCTCTCTCTCTCTCGAATCATTGGCTTTGTCTGTCATCAGTCCCTGAGACGGTACAAGGCAACGAGAGAATTGTCCCTGGTAAAAGTGCGTGGTAAAATCCTTTCTAGTATACACGTGTGTGTACGCAGCATGCACTAAATGCTCATAAAAGAACCCACGGTAACAAGAGAATTGTTCCTGGCAAAATTTCATAGTAAAATCCATTCATTATACATGTGTGTATAAGTGCATGTGTTTGTGGGTGAGAGAGAGAGAGAGAGAGAGAGAGAGAGAGAGAGAGAGAAACCTCACTGAATGAATAAAGGAAACAAATAGTGAGCGCTTCAGATGTCAGTCGGCTCTACCGAGGAAGGCAGCCTGTTGTGCAAAGTAACTCTGTAAAGCGCTCGGGGGATATAGGCGCTGTGTAAATATCCAAAGCAACCAATGATGAAATAAACTGTGAATTCTTCTTCTTCTGCTGCTGCTCCTGATTTTATGCACTACAATAACTTCCACGTTTGATTCTGTGAGTACTTAATGTATAACTCACCCCGACTGCCCGAGCAGCCATCCTATGCCTATACTCCGAACTGGGGAACGAACTAACCTCACCATTCGATGTTCAATGCCCCTCAAAAACATATGCACAAACAACAAATCAATAATCATTACCACCGATACAGACAATCAAAGAATACAAAGCAACATGATTATCAACAACAGCGTTAGTCATATAACCAGTCATGCATGCCTCAATTCAACAAATCCAACATTGATACAACAAACAGGGGGAGCTAGTTTTAAGGTCTGCTTTGCGCTTTTCATCAGCCTGCATCACAGACCTCAATGTTTTATGCAGGTATACAAAACATCCACGTCAACATTAACAACAACAGAAGCCTTGATATCAGGCACACCCCCGGTCCCTTCATACCCCGACCACTCAAACGTCAATGACTCCCACCTTGCCATGTGAGTAATCATAGACGTTTGTTTAAAAAAAAAATGTATTGTATTGTATTGCCCTTTGTCACAACAGACTTCTCTGTGCGTTATTAGGGCCGCTCACCCCGGGGAGAGCGTGTCGCTACAGTACAGCGCCACTTTTTTTTTTTTTTTAATGTATCAGCGTTTTCACCACCACCACCCTACCCCCAGCCATACTCCTGTTTTGGGGAAGGGGGTGCGCGGAGGGGGTTGCGTATCTGACCCTGTGCATGCATATACACGTAGGAGGTTCAGGCACGTGCGCTAAGTAAACATGTTACTCACAGCCCCAGACTTGGTTTTATCGTTTCATCCGAATGACTAGCGTCCAGACCACCACTCAAGGTCTAGAGGAGGGGGGAGAAACATAATGCCGTGTGATGGATTCGATCCCGTGTGCTCAGATTCTCTCGCTTCCAGTGCGGACGCGTTTCCGGTGGACCACTACTCCACTGCATCACTCCATCAATCATGGAAGTAAATAAAAGTTTATAACAACAACAATAACAACAACTACTTCAACAACAACAACTCTGACACATCCTTTCGTACAAACCGCTCTAACGTCAGCGACGCTCACCTTGCCATGTGGATTCAAGACGCGCAACTTCTTGCAGGTCAAAGTTCTCGCTGGCGTCGACGGTATCGGAGAGCTCCTCGGGAATATCCGGCACGTCTATAATGGGCTGAATACCCTCCATGTGTATCGGGGCGAACGTGATGGTGTCCGTGTCTGTTTCTGCCATTTCTGGGTCTTCTTTTTCAGTTTTTCTTTCTTCTTTTTTTTTTCTCTTTTTTTTCTTTCTTTTTTTTTTTTTTCCTTCTTTTTCTTTCTTATCTGATTGCCTCACTCGTCTCTGTGACCGCAGCTGATAATTACTTCAACAACCGAATAATGAGCAACCGAAGAACAAATAGATCTAACTACATATGGATGGAAATAACAAGCGAAGAAATTTTACACCGCCGCCTTTCAGATCTATTAGCTTGGATTTCTTGGAATAAAAGCTTATCAACGATGGTGGATAAAAACACTCGAGATCCTGGGGCTACCTCTTAATTCAGAACAATTATTTTGACTCTACGATTACTCTTGTCTATTATTTCTATCAATCATGACTGCCTGTCATTGAGACTGTCTTAATTTCTTTTATGGCAGTATCTTTACAAATTCTGTACGTAAACGTTCTTATACTTTGCAACCGTTATTCAGACTGCCTCCATATTTAACTTAGTATTCAGTTGTGGAAAGGTTAACAGGAGTTCAGTATTTGTACAATTAGTCACTTCAGTTCAGTTACTCAAGGAAGCGTCACAGCGTTCGGACAAATCCAGAAATGCTACACCTGCCAAGCTGACGCCTGACCAGCAGCGTAACCCAACGCGGTTAGTCAGTATTTTGTAAGCTTACGTTCAAGTACAGTCATCTTACCGAATTTTCTTAAATCGAAATGGTCATCTGAGTCACGGCCTTCTTACTACAACCAGAGTTTGGGGTAACATGCATCATATCTAACATGGTTTTAGTTCAGTTCAGTTCAGTTCAGTTTTGGGGACGTTTATAAGCCTTTCGGCTTTTTTTTTGTTTTTTTGTTTTTTTGTCCCAGTCTAACAAAAAAAATATTGATTTGAGTTGCCAGTACACTTGCTCAGGAGTAGCAGTAGTAAATTTTTATTTTATTTATTTTTTATCATTCATCACAAATGAATTTCAACTTGCTGATACTGTTCTAGCAGATTTTTAAAAGTGTTAACATTGTTAGCCATCTTAACAATAACATGCAGAGGTAATGTATTCCAATAACTTGAATAAGGTGCAGTTCTGTCACTAAAACATTTTTTTTTTTTCGAATGTTAGTTTTGAATACTTAATAAATAG
>JAAQRG010049877.1:17500-28880 GCA_011634625.1 Babylonia areolata
CATGCACACACACTCACTAGAAACCAGATTACACATACACACACATACACACAAACTCACGCATGCATGCACGCGCGCACATACACTAACACGTGTGCGCGCGCGCGCACACACACACACACATGTAAACACACACAAGATGAAATGCACACACAAGCGTGCACACACACACACACACACACACCAAATGAAACATGTGCATGTGCTAACACGAAACAAATGAAATGGATATGTGAAACTTTTTTGCCAAATATTTTGCAAACTCACCACTTTTGTTTGGCAACATTTTGAATGTAATATTATGTTCAAGGTTTGAGTAGATGATGTCATGGGCCTTGGATTGCCTTTATATATATATATATATATATATATATATATATATATATATTCACTTTATTTTGATTTTTTCTTTTTTCTTTTTCTTTTTTTCTTTTTTTTTTTTTTAATAGAAAAATGGTGGGTAGGGTGGAGAATGGTAGGATGGGGTGGTTGAGAGGTCAAGTGGCTAAAATCATAATTCTGAATCTCAAAGGCACATTCACTCTACATTTCACATACTGTACGCCTTGCCATGCACACACACACACACACACACACACACACACACACACACACACACATGCTCACTTACACTGTCTCTAGCAAGCATGGCATGCAGTCAGACACACTGTTACCGACACAGCCACACACAGTAGAACAGTGCTGCGGGCAGAAGAAATTCACCACCATGTTTGTGTTGATCTGCAGCATGCATCACCGATCACAGTGCAGCAGAGCAGGAAAGATGGACTGAAAAATTAAGAGGATAGACTAAAATAGAGCATTGATTTTTTCCCCACTCCTCACGGTTCTGATTCCCCCTGGCTCCGTCACAGAATGCAGATCACAGAGCAGCTCTGTCCTGCATAGAGTCAGATGGAACTGATGGGTGCTATTGCTGAGTGGGTAGAGCATTGGACTCCCAACTTGAGGGTCCTGGGTTCGATCTCGTTATCAGCGCCAGGTGGGTTAAGGGTGGAGATTTTTTCTGATCTCCCAGGTCAGCATATTTGCAGGCCTGCTACTGTGCTAGTGCCTTCACTTCTTCCATATGTGTACACATGCAGAAGATCAGGTACACATGTTGAAGATCCTGTACTCCATGTTGTCAATCGGTGGGTTATGGCAGCAAGAACATACCCAAGTTGCACACCTTCAAAAACAGTTCAGCAGCCTTGAGGGTGTGATAATAAGTCTACATCAAAAAGCCCACTATTTTCAAGTGAACATACAGGTTGCAACCCATGATTGAGTGCATAGAGATTGGAACAATGCATGTAACAGTCTGTTCAGTGATTGTACTATTTTGGAAAATATTTATTTCATTTAATTTAGCATATCCGAGCTTTGTTGAGTGTTGTGAATGCTGACAGTGGAACAAGCAAAAGTCCCTACGGTTGTATGTCCTTGCCTAGATATGAGTGTGCATGATCAGTGTGTCAGTCTGTGCATGTGTTTATGTGTAAGCAACATTTTTTTTTTCTTGGCTTTGACTTTGAGACATGTTTATACCAAATATTGGACATGTATTCAGCAGAAGACAGTAATGAGAATTTAATGTAATGAGGGCAAGGTTTTTGAAATACTTACATATGATTTACAGTTGCATGTTTTTAAACACACAAACATGGACTTGCATGCATGAACACAAAAACACACACTGAGACAACAGATATGTGCTTCCATGCATGTAAACCCCCCACCCCTACCCTTGCACACACACACACACACACACACACGCACACACACTCACACATACACACACACACACACACACACACACACACACACACACACACACACACACCCCTGAGCAAAGCCCCTCCATGAAGGAACAAAACCAGAGATATTGATCAATATGTCATCATTGACCGAATCACCCTCAGCTGACCTCTCCTTGTCAGAACGGCACATTGTCTGGATCTGCGCAGATGATGTTCTTGGTGTGTGCCTGCCTAAATCCTGCCCTTGCTAAGTTGCTATTGATTTGCTGTTTGTGTCTGATTGATTGGTGACTTCCTCTGGAGTGCCTTGATACGATACAGCCAGTCTGTTTGTGAAGGTCTCTTGGCTAGGGCAATATGTACCACACATAAATCCTTCAGTTGAAGAGTTCTTGGCAGCTTGTGAAAGTTGACATGGTATGTTGTGAAGAATGGTAAGATAGGAACAGTGCCAATGCTTGTAATCGTGTGCACAGGGGAAACCACAGTTTTTGGTAGGAAATCATGTGTAGGTTGACAGTCAGCAGTGTTTCTCATGGAGATAAGGTGTCCCTTGTGTTTTTTAAAATGTTTATCATGTGAATATGAATGTTTTATGTCACAGTTGTTCATCCGCAGTTCAGAAGTTTTAACTTTCATATCAGGGAAGTTCATTTGTGATTCAGAAGTTTTGTTTATCAGAGTGGTGAATTTCTTCAGTAAATTGAGAACAGATGAAAGCTTGTGTCAGAGCTTTTATTTCAGTGTCTTCACTTTGTTTTAACAGTGTTACCCAACAAAATGAAACAACAAAATCTGTGTAGTCCATCTTTTTAGGACAGGTGAGCTCGTGGGGTGAAGGTGAAAAGATAGCATGAAAGAAAACATTGCATCCCCTTATCTTCGTGTCAGCCTGTGCTTTCTTTAATCCACAGTCAGCCCAGTAGTTGTGGGTGATGAACTCCATGTACTCCCCCCCCCTCTTCCTCTTTCTGTCTGTGTCTTGAGCCATTGGTTGTGAAAACGGATGTGTCTGGAGAGTGTAGATTGGTGAACTGAACATATTTCATTCTGTCCCGTTCTAAATGGTTTGTGCTTCCGGTACACAGAGCACCTGATGCTAATCTGAACCAACTTCTAAATGTGTAAAAATAGCAGAGACACAGAAAATTTTTACTCTGTGTGTGTGTGTGTGTGTGTGTGTGCGTGTGTGTTTGTCAGTGTCAGTGTGTGTGTGTGTGTGTGTAATTATACTGGAACATGTATTTTGTATCCATCTGTGTGTGTGTGTGTGTGTGTGTGTGTGTGTGTGTGTGTGTGTGTGTGTGTGTACATAATTATCTGTCTATATAGTATATAGATAGATATGTGCATGTTGTTCAGGTTTGTATGTGTGCTAGTGTCCACATATTTTTTAATGCATTTATGTAAGACTGTATACATTTGTATATGCTGTTCTGTTTTTTGGTCTGTGTGTGTGTGTGTGTGTGTGCGCGCGCGCGTGCGTTTATTCTTTATGTTTGGTTTGGTTTCATTGTGTTGACTCTTCTGTTACTTTGCATTAACCTGATTAAATAATATCCTCTATTCATATTTTATGTTTGTATTCCTATGTTCCTTGACCAGTACTGTTGTTGCTAACTGAATGCTCAAGGCTGATGCAAAATGCTGACCAATGTGACGATGCCAGCAATAAAGGTAATCATAATAGTCTTTTCAGGCCATCTGGCTGGTGCGGACAGGAGAAGTGAAACTCACATGGTATGGGCAGCACAGGGTGAATATACAGACATCAGACATAAGCGTTGCATCAGGGTTTCAAAGCTTCACAAATGAACATAGCGACCTTAGCTCAATTAATCCTAGGGGGTTTACAGCCTTGGCAGGCTTCCTTGTCATGTTGATGCAGTAAAAAGCAGAAAATACACTGAAACTGACTGGGTTTTTTTGTTCAAATTGACGTGTGTGGGCACTGGTGGAATACTGTAGAAGCTAGCTCCCTTTGCTTGCATTCTGTGCACATACAGGAAGGTGGAAACCATTTTAAAACCCCATCGGTGCCAAGGGAAAAACCATAGAAAGTGGTGTTTCAAGTCATAAAACAATATCCGAAACAAAAGCCTAAAACTGAGAAAACGTTCAGGAGATATACCACACAAGATAATTAATGAAACAAATTTCGAACCCCAAGCAGTGAGTCATACGCAGGGGTCAGTGAGTTAAAGGCCAGCTTTTCCATTGTTCCAGAGCGAAAGGGTCTGTGTCATCATCTGAGAGAGCAAGGGCATCGCTCCAGACCCGGTCTTCCATCCAGCGGGAACACACCACACCCATAAATCCTCCGCCTGCCACACCTGTGAACCCTCTACCAACCACAGTCGCTCGCCATGTCCACCAGTAACGATGGCGTCGTGCAGCCCAGCAGTGACAGCTTCTGGGAGGTGGGCAAGTACATGCGCACCGTCAAACGCTGCGACAATGGCTACAAGCTGTGCGACCAGCTCCGCGCGCTCATCGAACAGCGCAGTGACATCGAGAAGAAGTATGCGTCCATGCTGACGACCTGGTCGAAAAAGTGGAACGACTTCCTGGATAAAGGTGAGGGGTTTTTTTTTTCTGTATTGAGTGGTAGAAAGAAAAGGTTGGAGTTTGTGAATGAAGACTGTATGAGTGTACGTGAGTGTGTATGCACACACACACACACAAGCTGATAAGCACTTGTGACACAAGTATGTGTGCATGTGTATGCACCCCGACATAGACACAGATACACATCTAGGCACACACACACACTACACAGACACTGATGCTCTGAACATTTAGCCAGATTCACTAACACCCACATTATCAACTAAAATTCTAGATTACTTTTTTTTTCATATAAAACTCTGTATTTCCAGAGAATATTCAGCTTCCCATGACAAAGGAGAGACAGTTTGATAACAACTATAATAATCAGTAGCTGTCTTGTCTTGCAGAACCCATCAGCTTTGTGAACATATCTGCTATCAGTATTTCATGCATGGGACGTTATTCCCAAATGATGAACTGTGTGTTTTTCATTGATCTACTGTATGTACAGCTGTTACTGTTGAGGTGGATTTCAGTGTTTCACACATGGGGCGTTGTTCGCAGTCTCTGCTGTACATACCTAGACACCTGTGTGTGGCACAGGTTCGGTGCCAGCAGTGCACGGAGAAAGGGGCCATGTAGGGTCTGTGGAAACTGTATGCAGTGTTAGCAAACAAGCCAGCACCACCCCAACCCCCAACCCAACTTCTTGTGCCTGTGTTTCATTTTCAGTTTCTCAAGGAGGCGTCACTGTGTTTGGACAAATCCATATGTGAAACAACACATCTGCGGGGCAGGTACCTGACCTGCAGCATAACCCAGTGCACTTGCCAGGCCTTGAGTGCATGCGTATATTAGTGGTTTCTCCCCTACTGTTGGAATTCATTGACAGCTTAGTCTTTTGTGAAGGTCTATGACTCTAACTTGGAGGCCAGATTAAGCTCGCTGTTGGTGCTGCAGCCTGGGGGTCTAGTTGGCCTCGGGAACCATCCCAGCATCAACTGACCTGAAACCCTCTTGGCCACCAAAGTGGGGATGTGACTTGGGCAAGACTCTCTCCACTATAAAGAATCCTAGCCCAGATAGTATGGATACCAGTTGCCTCCAATGTTGTCCTGATGGTCTTAGTTGAACAGAGAAATCTGTTGTGACAAAAAAGAGTAATACAATACAATACAATACAATACAATACAAATATATTTGTGTACCTATTAGAGTGGATTTCCTCAATGGAATTTTGCCAGAAGACAGCATATAGTTGCTGTGGATTTTTTTTCAGTGTGCCAAGAGCATGCTGCACAAAAAAAAACAACCAGTTTATCATCTCATCTATATGACTAGACACTTAGTTTGATTTTCTTTTTGTCCATGTGCCTCTGTGTGTATGTGTGTTGCCTCTGTGTGTATGTGTGTGTGTGTGCGCCTGTATGTGTGAGTCGCCTGTGTGTGTGTGTGTGTCTGTGTCTGTGTCTGCCTTTGTGTGTGTGTGCCTTTGTGTGTGTATGTGTGTGTGCCTGTTTGTGTTCTTTCTTTAATGTCTTTCACTTATCACTTTACCATTGCTTGTTTGTGTGTGTATGTGTATGTGCCTGTTTGTATGTGTGTGTGGGGGGGGGATGTGTGTGTGTGCCTGGTTTTTTTGTTGTTGATTTTGTGTGTGTGTGCCTTTGTGTGTGTGTATGCCTCAGCATGTGCCTGTGTGTGTGTGTGCCTGTGTGTGTGTGTGTATATATATATCTCTGTGTGTGTGTATATGTGTGCCTCATGTATGTGCCTGTGTGTGTGAGACAGGCCCAGAGTACGGCACAGGCCAGGCGGCGTGGCGCAGTGTTCTGGCGGAGGCGGAGCAGGTGAGCGGGCTGCACAGCCAGGTGGGAGAGCGGCTGATGGGCGAGGTGTACTCCTCCGTCAAGGCCTGGCAGAAGGAGAACTACCACAAGTCCATGATGCACTTCAAAGAGACCAAGGAGTTCGAGGACGAGTTCAGAAAGGTTCAGTGGCACGCGCCTGCACACTCATTTTGACTTTCACTTCACTGCTGTAGGCAACTGCAGTTGACTAGACAGTTGTCTGCCATGGATGACATTTGTCAGCTAAGTTCACTGCCTTAGGCAGCTTTATTCAACAAGACAGTTCACCAACATTGGCAACTTTAGTGGACAGTTCATTGCCATAGGCGACTTTAGTTGAATAGACAGTTCACTGCCATAGGCGACTTTAGTTGAATAGACAGTATAGGCGGCTTTAGTTGAATAGACAGTTCACTGCCATAGGCGACTTTAGTTGAATAGACAGTTCACTGCCATAGGCGACTTAAGTTGACTGGACAGTTCGCCGCCATAGGCGACTTAAGTTGACTGGACAGTTCACTACCATAGGCGACTTTAGTTAAATAGACAGTTCACTGCCATAGGCGACTTAATTTGACTAGACAGTTCACTGCCATAGGCGACTTAATTTGACTAGACAGTTCACTGCCATAGGCGACTTAATTTGACTAGACAGTTCGCCGCCATAGGCGACTTAAGTTGACTAGACAGTTCACTACCATAGGCGACTTTAGTTAAATAGACAGTTCACTGCCATAGGCGACTTAATTTGACTAGACAGTTCACTGCCATAGGCGACTTAATTTGACTAGACAGTTCGCCGCCATAGGCGACTTAAGTTGACTAGACAGTTCACTACCATAGGCGACTTTAGTTAAATAGACAGTTCACTGCCATAGGCGACTTAATTTGACTAGACAGTTCACTGCCATAGGCGACTTAATTTGACTAGACAGTTCACTGCCATAGGCGACTTAAGTTGACTGGACAGTTCACTGCCATAGGCACCTTAAGTTGACTGGAAAGTTCATTGCCATGGGTGACTTTAGTTCAGTACAGTTCAGTCACTCAAGGAGGCATCACTGAATTCTGACAAATCCATGTACGCTACACCACATCTGCTGAGCAGATGTAGTCGACTAAACAGTTTAACTGCCATGGGTGACTTTTGCCAGCTAGACAGTTTCTGGCATAGGCAACTTTTGTCAACTTGACAGTTCACTGTCATGGACAACTTTAGTCGACAGTTTACCGCCATAGGTGACAAATCAACTAGACAGTTCACTGCCATAGGCAACTTCAGTGGACTAGACAGTCCAAAACCATAAGTGACTTATTCAACTAGACAGTTCACTGCCATAGGTGACTTAAGTCAATAGTTCACTGCCATAGGTGACTTTGATCAACTAGACAGTTCACTGCTGAAGGTGACTTTAGTCGACTAGACAGTGCACCGCCGAAGGTGATTTTCGGTGACAAGACAGTTCAAAACCATTGGTGACTTTAGTCGACTAGACAGTTCACCGCCATCGGTGACTTGAGATTACTAGACAGTTCACCACCATCAGTGACTTTAGTTGACTAGACAGTTCACCACCATAGGCGACTTGAGATTACTAGACAGTTCACCGCCATCGGTGACTAAGTTGAGTAGACAGTTCACCACCATAGGCGACTTGAGATTACTAGACAGTTCACCACCATCGGTGACTTTAGTCGACTAGACAGTTCACCACCGTAGGCAACTTGAGATTACTAGACAGTTCACCACCATTGGTGACTTGAGATTACTAGACAGTCTACCACCATAGGCGACTTGAGATTACTAGACTGTTCACCGCCATCGGTGACTTAAGTCGACTAGACAGTTCACCACCGTAGGCAACTTGAGATTACTAGACAGTTCACCGCTATTGGTGACTTAGTTGACTAGACAGTTCACCACCACAGGCGACTTGAGATTACTAGACAGTTCACCACCATCGGTGACTTTAGTTGACTAGACAGTTCACCACCATAGGCGACTTGAGATTACTAGACAGTTCACCACCATCGGTGACTTTAGTTGACTAGACAGTTTCACCACCATAGGCGACTTGAGATTACTAGACAGTTCACCACCATCGGTGACTTTAGTCGACTATACAGTTCACCACCATAGGCGACTTGAGATTACTAGACAGTTCACCGCCATCGGTGACTTTAGCCGACTAGACAGTTCACCACTGTAGGCAGCGTAAGTTGACATTGAGGGATAATGTGTCCGTTTAAGAAGCAAGAGATTGATGGTACAGGATCGAATCCTCTACAGAATACATGACATGACATGACATGCCAGTGGAAATGTATGTGCCTTGAAAGTGTGGAAAGTTTCTGCCAGTCGGTTTTTGGCCCCACTTAACACTCCCTCAGTTCAAATCCCAGCTAAAAACTTGTCTGTTCTATGAGGCATTTTCATGATTTCTTCTCTCTCTCTCTCTGCACAGTTAATTTTAGCAGTTTTCTGCTCATAAGTGCATATGTGTGTATGGTTGAGTGTGGTTCGTAATTTTTTCAGGCATGTCTGCGTGAGAATGGGCAATTGCCAGGCCGCACTGAGTCAAACTTTAATTAGAGAAATGAGCTGTACAAATGCCATTCTTCTTCTTCATTCATGGGCTGCATTTCCCATGTTCGCTCATATGTACACGAGTGGGCTTTTACGTGTATGACCCTGCCATGTAGGCAGCCATACTCTGTTTTCGGGGGTGTGCATGCTGGGTATGTTCTTGTTTCCATAACCCATGGAACATTGACATGGATTACAGGTTCTTTAACATATGAATTTGATCTTCCGCGTGTTTACACACAAGAAGGGAGGTTCAGGCACAAGCAGGTCTGTACATATGTTGACCTGGGAGATTGGAAAAATCTCCACCCTTTACCCACTAGGCGCCGTTAGAGATTCGAACCCAGGACCCTCAGATTTAAAGTCTTAGCTTTAAGCACTTGGCTATTGCGCCCATCAAAATGTCATTCATTATTATTATTGTTGTTAGCAGCAGCATTTCAATGCCCCCAGTGGGCACACGAAATAAACTCTTTGCCTTGCCTTGCATCATTATTATGATTGTTATTATTATTACTATCATCATCATCATCATCATCATTATTATTATTATTATTATTATTACTATGCAATGTCCAGGCTCAGAAGCCATGGGCAAAGCGGCTGTCCAAGGTGCTGGAGGCCAAGAGGGAGTACCACACGGCCTGTCGCACGGAGAAGAGCACTGTTAACCAGGAGAACAACGCTCGGGGAGACGCCTCCATGTCCGCCGATGGGGTCAGTTTCAGTTTCAGGCATCACTGTGTTCAGACAAATCCATATACGCTACACCACATCTGCTGGACAGATGGCTGACAGCGGCATGACCCAATGCGCTTGTCAGGCCTTGAGTGCATGCTTATATATTTGTGTACCTATCAGAGTGGATTTCTTTTTTACCTAATTTTGCCAGAGGACAACACTCTGGTTTCCATGGGTTCTTTATCAGTTCGCCAAGTGCATGCTGCACACGGGACCTCGGTTTATCGTCTCATCTGAAAGACTGGATGCTCAGTTTGATTTTCCACTCAATCTTGAGAGAAAAGGCGAGAGGGGTATTTGAACCCACATCCTCAAGGACTCTTCGTATTTGCAGCTGAGTGTCTTGACCATTCTGCCACCTTCTTCACTGATGAGGTCAGTGGTGCCACACCGTGCGTTGTTCAGTTGGTGTCATTTTGTGCGAGATACGAGAATGTTTTATCAACTACCACCAGTAGAAGGTGGTTGTTTCAAATCGTA
Source organism: Babylonia areolata (assembly GCA_011634625.1). Taxonomy (NCBI): domain Eukaryota; kingdom Metazoa; phylum Mollusca; class Gastropoda; order Neogastropoda; family Buccinidae; genus Babylonia; species Babylonia areolata. The sequence goes on from JAAQRG010049877.1 coordinate 27,472, forward strand.
AAAGCAATATCTGAAACTGTAGGCCTGAAACTGAGAAAATTGTCTTAAGATATACCACTCTAGATAAACTGTGTTAATTTTCAGCCTTTCAGAGTTATTTCCCTTCTTGTGATGACATCATCAGTGATGTCACTATGCACACACAGAATACATGCAGTGTCACTTAAGGGTTAATTCAAAAAGAGAAAGTGTTGACATGTTTGCTGATCACAATCCTGGGCCTTCATGGGTATGGGTTGGTATGTATGTGTGTGTGTGTTGGTATGAGAGTGATATTTGAGCATGGGTGAGTGGACGAAAAGAGAAATACATAGAAACTCCAATTGGAGAAAGTTTTTAAAAAAAACAACTGGGGTTGTAAAACAAGACTCAGAAGCATCCACTGCTTCAGACCACAGGTCTGTCTTCAGGGGGCTGTGTTGACTCATTCTACTCCAGGTACGAGTTAACTCGTACCATGATTACTTCCTCTGTAGACCTGGTACGAGTATTCTTATATCAACACACTATTCTAATTTTGTTTATTCTTGCTTGGTACAGCTGGCATTCTAAACTGAACTGTCTACAGATTCCGGAAGCTTGAACACAAAGCTTTGTTCAACCGATTGAATCAACTATTCTCCACCGATTTTTACTGTTTAAGTGAACCAGCCTGTTTGGGTAAAATGGGTTAATTGGAAATGACATGGAAATGGCACAGAAACCAGTCCATGTGGAATACGATGAGAGCAGTGCCGTCACCTGGTGTGTGTGTGTGTGCGTGTGTGTGTGTGTGCGCGTGTGTGCTTGTGTGTGTGTGTGTGTGCGTGTGTGTTTGTGTGTGTGCGTGTGTGTGTGTGTGTGTGTTTCAGTTGCGGAAGCTGCAGGAGAAGCTGAAGAAGTGCCAGAAGGAGGTGGAAGCCAGCAAGGACAGGTACCAGGCCTGTCTGAAAAACCTCAACGCCTACAATGCCAAGTACGTCGAAGACATGACGGAGGTCAGTGCCCATTGTGGGTTGGTTAGCATGTTCAGTACGTGGAAGCTTTTTTTTTTCTTTCTGTTTCTGAAGAGTTGTTGAATACATGTAAGCCTTTTTTTCTGTTTCTGAACAGTTGTTGAATACATGGAAGCTTTTTTTTTCTGTTTCTGAACAGTTGTTGAATACATGGAAGGCTTTTTTTCTGTTTCTGAACAGTTGTTGAATACATGGAAGCCCTTTTTTCTGTCTGTGGACAGTAGTCATTTCTTTCAGTGTTTAGTTACTTTGCATGGAAACATTGTTTTCTATTTCTGGACAGTAGTGATTTGTTTCAGCGTGTAGTTACTTTGCTGGATACAGGGAAGCCTTGTTTTTTTCTGTTTCTGGGCAGTAGTCATTCCTTTAAATGTCTAGTTACTTTCTTAAATATATGGAAACACTTCTTTCTGT
>JAAQRG010049879.1:0-20000 GCA_011634625.1 Babylonia areolata
CAATAGTCCCGCGTTCTTTCCGGAAGCCACACTGGCTCTCTGGTAGGAGACCTTGCTCAAGGTGCGCTATGAGACGGTTGAGTAGCACTCTGGCCAGTGCAAGACAACACAATGAGATGCAATACTATGCAACAAAATACAACACAATACAATACAGTCCATAATAATACAGTAAAGTAAAATGCAGTACAACACAATACAATCACTGGATGTCTCTGCCTCACTTAGTGCTCAGTTTCTGTTTCATGGATGTGCCAAAGCGTGTGGACTGGTCCATACATGCTACACCTCATCTGCTGTAAAAAAAAAAAAAGAAAAAAAAAGAAAAAGAAAAAGAAAAAAAAGGAGCATGATGCCTAAGTTTCACACAAACCCAACACGTTGAAAACAGGGATTAGTTCTCAACTCGTAATTCATCAACCATGCCTTGGTTAAACCTGACTGACTATGGTACCATCACTGTACAAAGCTCTATACACTGTCACTGATCCTGGTGATTGTTGTACCCTGCACCACGCGTGTCACTGGCCTTCTGGGTACCCGTCATCCTGCTGGCAGACATCAGGCTGGGCGCCGTGGGTGCGTGCTGCCGCTGGTGGGTAGCTGTAGTTTTGAGGAAAGTCGTCAGACGGGCCGTGTCGGGAATTGAACCTTTTGCGACGCACTTTGTAACTCAAGGCTTTCACAAAGTCCGTCTGAAACAGACATTGTTAGTTGTGCTGAAGTTTGTGGGGTTTTGTTTTTTGTTTTTGTTGTTGTTGTTGTTGTTGTTGTTGCTTATGAATGGCAGTATGTTTCAGAAGAGGGGGTGTTTTTGTTACAAAGAAAAATGATAATATAGTGCATGTCGTGTGTTCATGGGTATGTTACATGTGACTGTGTTACCCTTGAAAATGGTAACACCTAGTTTGCTGTATGTTGAAGAATAGTTTGTGTTTTGGAACATTTGACATGAAAACACCTGAGATTTGTTACTTAAGGATGATCTGTGCTTTGTTGCAATGGAAATGATAAAACCTGAGACAGGTTGCCCGAGAGATCTTAGAATGTGCAAGGTTTGTTAGCAGTGAAAAATTTCCTAAGTCTTTGGAATTAGAATATGACTTGCCTTACAGATTTGCTTTAATGTTGATACATCGTAGTGTGGGTAAAATTGAAAGATATAATAAACTTCACATACACATCTTGGGCATTTTCTTAAAGTGTGAACAAACTCCTGCTTTAACCTTCTGTTCTTATTCCATGATTCTTTTTCCAATTAATTCTAACAATCTGATGTAGACAGTGGACAGTTCAACTCTACACTTCTTATTTCCTTATTTGTAATTTTTTGTTGTTGACAACTTTGTTGACCTATTCATTTGGTAAGATTCCAGGTGTGAAGGCACCCCGAAAGTGATACATCAATGTACATGTGTGTGTGTGTGTGTGTGTGTGTGTGTGTGTGTGTGTGTGTGTGTGTGTGTGTGTGTGTGTGTGTGTGTGTGTGTGTGTGCATACATCTTGTGCGTATGTGTGGCATACATCATTTGGCTGAGACAACAAAGTGAGGTCCCACATGGCATGCACTTTGTGCCTGTAGATACACTTGCAGACAAAAGAAAAGAAGAAGGACAGTACAATACAATACAATACAATACAATATACAATACAACACAATCACTTGAAAAATGTGCTGAGTCAGAAACAACTGATATTCATTTGGGATTACAACTCTCTCACACCCTCCCACACCAATCCACACACACACACACCCTCACTACCTTCCCCCTCCCCACACACTCACCCTTGTCATCCTTCCTCCATCCCACTTCACACACACACACAAACACACACACAGACACACAGACACACAAACACACACACAGACACACACAAACACACACACAGACACACAAACACACACACAGACACACACAAACACACACACAGACACACACACACACACACACACACACACACACACACACACACACACACACACAAACACACACACACACACACACACACACACACCACTCATCCCCACTCTCACCCCCTCCCCCCAATTCCCCATTCCCCCACCCATCCCCATACACACACACACACACTGCTATCCCCTTTCATCCCACTCATCCTACTCTCACTCACCCAGACCCCTCTTCCATCCCGCCATGGACACTGATATCTTTAGGGAATGCTGGTATCTATGGTTCCCCTCTTCCATCCCGCCATGGACACTGATATCTTTAGGGAATGCTGGTATCTATGGTTCCCCTCTTCCATCCCGCCATGGACACTGATATCTTTAGGGAATGCTGGTATCTATGGTTCCCCTCTTCCATCCCGCCATGGACACTGATATCTTTAGGGAATGCTGGTATCTATGGTTCCCCTCTTCCATCCCGCCATGGACACTGATATCTTTAGGGAATGCTGGTATCTATGGTTCCCCTCTTCCATCCCGCCATGGACACTGATATCTTTAGGGAATGCTGGTATCTATGGTTCCACACACATCAACACTCACCCCCCTCCCTTTCTCTACAACTCAGTTTCAGTTTTTTTGTTGTTGTTTTTTTCAAAGAGACGTCACTGTTCGGACAAATCCATGCATGCTACATTATATCTGCTAGGCATATGTCCGACCAGCATAACCCAACCTGGTTAATCAGGCACTGAGTGCGTGCATATATATTTGTGTACCTATCAGAGTGGATTACGTCTACATAATTTTGCCAGAGGACAACTTTTTTTGTTGTTGCCGTGGGTTCTTTATCAGTGCATGCTACACACGGGACTTTATCGCCTTTCTCTGAATGACTAGATGCTGAGTTTGATTTTTCCGGTCAAACTTGGGAGAAAGGGCGAAAGCCGGAATCGAACCCTTCGACACACGCACACGCACACGCACACGCACACACACACACACACACACAGCCACCAACTCACCCAGGGGTGCGGCCCATCAGCCATCAGGGCAGGGTAGACCTCCATCATCCTCCTCCCCACCAGCTTGTAAGCCTTGGGGTGACGTAGAAACATATCGTAGTTCTCAAAGTAAAAGGTGGCCGCTATCCCCGCCATCTTCAGCCGCGTAGAATGATCCAGTCGCTGTGGGCTCCTTAACATGGGCAGGTGCTCTGGACTGAAGGGAGGCAAAGGCACTTCTGCTGGGAGTCTCCAGTAAGGCACTGCAGCGAGAGACAGGGAGGAGGGAGCGGGGGATGGGGGGTAGGGGGGGGGGGCGAGTTAAACTTATGAGTTCAGTGTCACTGGTCATGCACATAGAGCATTGTTGATGAACTATCGTGATTTAAAAAAACAACAAAAAACAAAAACAAAACGAAAGTAAAAAAGGTAAAGATAACACATTCTGGAAATCAGCAACAAACAAAGAAATAAATGTCACACAAGTTCAATGTAATAAATGTACACAGGGCATTGCTGATGAACGAAATATGGCGATACAAACAAGAAAGAAGAATTAAAGATGATATATTCTGGAAATCAATAGCAAACAAAGTGACAGTATTAGAAGAAGAAAAAAGAAGAAAAAGACTGAAAGACATCTTGACAATCTGACAGACAGAAAAGTAAGTATGTAGATAGGTAAGTAAGCAAGTTAGTCAGTAGACAAGTAAGTAGGTAGACAGGTAGGTAGGTAGACAGGCAGACGGGTAGGTGGCTAGGTAGATACGTGGATGAACTGATGCACAGACAGAAACAGAGACACAGCATACTTTACCCCAATGGTGACAGATAAACAACAATGTATGTTTTTGTATGTATGTAGACTGACAAACAGAAATATAGACAGACAGACAGACAGACAGACAGATAGATAGATAGATAGATAGATAGATAGATAGATAGACAGACAGACAGATAGATTGATAGACAGACAGACAGACAGTTATACAGATAGATAGACAGACAGAGTTAGATAGATAGATAGATAGATAGATAGACACTTAGTTAGAGAGACAGACAGACAGATAGATAGATAGATATAGACAGACAGACAGACAGATAGATAGATAGATAGATAGAAAGGTATGTAGACAAATATGCATATAAAGCGTATGGTACCCTCCTTTCCCAGGTTAGTCACACATACATGCTTTTCAGATGGACAGGAGAAAAGACAGACAGATAGGCAGATTGATAGATGAAAGGGATAGGCATAAGTTGGACGTTTTAGTGACAGGTACTTAGACAGGCTGGCAAATGAACAGGCAGATTGAAACATGTATGGATGGATACAAAGATGAGAGGTGAAAACGGACATAATTCGAAATGGTTTGACGACGGGCGCAATAGCCGAGTGGTTAAAGCGTTGGACTGTCAATCTGAGGGTCCCGGGTTCGAATCACGGTGACGGCGCCTGGTGGGTAAAGGGTGGAGATTTTTACGATCTCCCAGGTCAACATATGTGCAGACCTGCTAGTGCCTGAACCCCTTCGTGTGTATATGCAAGCAGAAGATCAAATACGCACGTTAAAGATCCTGTAATCCATGTCAGCGTTTGGTGGGTTATGGAAACAAGAACATGCCCAGCATGCACACCCCCGAAAACGGAGTATGGCTGCCTACATGGCGGGGTAAAAACGGTCATACACGTAAAAGCCCACTCGTGTGCATACGAGTGAACGCAGAAGAAGAAGAAATGGTTTGACACACACATACTGGTAAAGCTGTCTCTGTGTGACTGTCTGTCTCTCTCCTTTCTCTCCACTGCTTCCATCTTCTATTCCCATCCCCCACCTTTCTCCACAACCTTTCTTTTTCTCTGTCTCCATTCATTTCATTTATTCTATTTTCCTTAAAGATCCTTACCTACCTTTCATCATTACAATGCAAAATGTGAATAAACTCATTCTTATTTTACATACAGTCTATAATCATGACAGAGATATGTGAAATGGGTAGCTGTATGTTTAAACTCCCAACCTTAAGAATGTAAGTCTGGTGTTTGACATATCAAGTGTGCCAGACAACAACAACAACAAAAACAACACACACACACACACACACACACACACACACACACACACACACACACAAAACACACACACACACACATATATATATTGTTTGAAACTATTGATAGCCTTGACAGTGTTCACTGGTATTTTTTTCTTTCAAGTCTTACAATGTTTCGTATATGCTCTCATGTCAAAATGTCGTTCCATTTCCATGCATGTACAGAAAAGACATACTATCATACACACTAGCATTACACACACGTGCAAATACATGTATATTTGTGCAAACATGTGCGTATATGTGTGCACACATGTGCATACACAGACACACTCATAGACACACACAGTCAAACAGACATGCATGTGTGCACACACACACGCACACACACACACACACAAACGCATGTATGCATGCATGCATATATGTCAAAAGACAGGCACATATACACAGACATTATAAATACTTGCACACATACACATGTACACACACGACCTCACTAAGGCACGATCAATATTTTTTCCCTTTATTAAAATTGTATGGGTAATGGAAAAAGAGCAAGTCAGTAGATAAATGATTAACTAACAAACAACAACAACAACAAACAAAAAAGCCTAAACCGGCAAAACCAGACTGCTTTTTGGCACATTATGATTAAGCCCCCAACTGCTGTCCCATGGTGAAATGAGATCAGTTTGGCAGGAGTGTGAACTGTAGTTATTTGTAACTTATCTTTTATGTACTTGATTTTGCTGAACAAAAGTGATATTGTCCCTTGAGGAAGATTACCAAATTAAGAAAGATGATCAACATCCTGACCCGTAGGCTCTGTCTTATCGTAGTGATATGACAGTTTCGGTTTCAGTTTCCATTTCTCAATGTGTCACTGCGTTTGGACCAATCCATATATGCCATACCACATCTGCTTGGCAGATGCCTGACCAGCAGCATAACCCAATGAACTTAGGCCTTGAGTGCATGTTTCTATATATGTGTACCTACCAGAGTGGATTTCTTCTACAGAATTTTGCCAGAGGACATCACTCGTTGCCATGGGTTCTTTTTCAGTGCGTCAAGTGCGTGCAGCATATGGGTTCTCAGTTTCTCGTCTCATCCAAAAGACTAGATCCTCCGTTTGTTTTTACAGTCAAACTTGGGAGAAAGGGCGAGAGCGAGATTTGAACCCGCATCCGCATGTACTCTCTATATTTGCAGCTGAGCGTCTTAACCATTGTGCCACCTTCATGACAGACCTTCACGGATGAACATAGTCATCAGCAGCAGTGAAGGGGTTAAAACCGAACAACAAAACTCCCCAAACTGCAATACCCAAAGCCTGATAATATCAACTGAAATGAAACATGAAGTTTCAGAGATGGGGATTCCCACAGGTCTGCTGTATGGTTTCCCACACCAATGACAAGCGACCACCAATAGATTTGAGTCAGACGACCTATTGGCAAAACACCCTTAAAGTCACATTGTTCAGGGCTCCATGAAGGTTGCAATGGACCACCATGTCTAAAGTGCTTTGTATCAAGGACTGTTTGCTTACACACAATCATGTGTGAATTTTTACAGTAACATCAACAAAATATCAACAACAATAATGACTAAAGATCACCAATGTCAACACCTCCTCCTCTCTCTCCCCTCCCTATTTCTTTCCCCATCACCACCTCCACTCTCCTCTCTCTTTCTCACCCTGTCCAGCAACCCCAGTCTTTCTCTCCCCATCTTGCTCCCCACCCTTCCTCTCTCTCTCTCTCTCTCTCTCTCTCTCTCTCTCTCTCTCTCTCTCCCTTTGCCTATCTCTCACACACTCCAGTTAATGACTGTTCAAAAACAACACCTATGGGTTTAAGCATACTCCACAAGGTATCAATGTAGTCCTATATTCCACAAGGTTATGGAAACACACTTAACAGCATTATGTATCTGGAACCAGATAATCTATTCCAACAGCATTATGTATCTGGAACCAGATAATCTATACCAACCAATACATATAACAGCATCAGTCTGAACGTGTGACATATCCTCAAAACGCCAGAAAAGAGTTGCTCACCGGACAGTAAAGTACGACAGGAAAACAGACCCTATGTTCATGGTCACAGCTTAAAAAAGAAAGGGGGGGAAAAAGAAAATGAAAAGTCAATGAATTGCTTTTATTTTCTGAGGGTAACACAGCAAGGAAGCAGTCATTTCTTTCATCCAGACCTCTTTTCATCCAGTGCTCTAAAGAAGTGGGGGATGAGGGGTTTGGGGGGGGATAAAAAGAATGAAGAAAGAAAAAAAGAAAAAAATAGATGACAATATCAAAACAGAAGACAGAGAGACAGATAGAGAGAGAAGGGGGAAGATAGAGAGAAAGACAGACAGACAAAAAAAGAGATACACAGAGACAGAGATACAGAGAGAAAGAGACAAAGAGAGAGACAAAGAGAGAGAGAAGAGGGAAGATAGAGAGAAAGACAGACAGACAAAAGAAGAAGGGAGACAGACAGACAAAAGGGGGGAGATAGAGAGACAGACAGAAAGCAGTTCAATAGCAAAACTCAAATCTAGATTTGTAACACGCGGTACAGAATTGTTTCAATAATTAGAAGAAGAGAAAAGAACACAGGACATTACACTTGTGGTTCAAAAGTTCCACAGCTTGACACATTTCATTACATTAGCACTAACTGAAGCTGATGATCAGTAAGGCTGATGTCGACAGGACATAGTGATGCTGGCTGGATGTGCTAATGACTGGATGTGCTGTTGACTAGATGTGCCGACTGGATATACAAATGATCAGATATGCTCATGACTGGATATACAAATGATCAGATATGCTCATGACTAGATGTGCTAATGACTGACTATGCTAATTATTGGGTATGCAAATTATTGCATGTGCTAATGACTGGGTGTGCTAATGGGTGGATGCCCCGGTGACTGGATTGACTGCGAGTACAACTGACTGGATGTGCTACTGTTGATGCTAACTGGTTGTTGCTACTGATGACTGAATGTTCTACTGCTGATGTTACCCTATCCAGATGTTGCTACTGGCGATTTTGATTGGATGTTGCTACTGGTGATGATGACTGGATGTTGCTACTGGTGATGATGACTGGATGTTTGTTGCTGTGTATAAAAATCCGAAGTGTTCCAGCTGACGTTGTTTTTTGTTGTTGTTTTTGTTGCCTGCAAGTGTCACTGCACATCTGTTGCTGATTTTTTTTAATCGAACTGTTCCTGCTGACACTGCCTGCATGTGTCACCAAAGATGCTGAAAATGGATGTCACTGTGGGCGCCCACAACAATGACGTCCGGACTCGCTTCTTCTCTCTCCGTGGAGAACTGTCTTGCGGCACCATCCTGAGAGCGGGGGTTGTGTTTCACGTGCAGAAGCGCCTGCAGCAGTCGCAGAACTGTCCAGCGGCACTGTCCTGAGAGGAGAGGCGGGTAGAGGGGGTAGGGGGGGGGGGGGTCGTGCTTCACATGTAGCAGCGCCTGGGGGGCTGCTCTCTCTGGACCCTCAGCCGTCGCAGAAAAATTACTGTCCTGCGGTGCCATCCTGAGAGGGGGGGTCATGCCTCATGTGCAGCAGCGCCTGTTCCCTCTGGACCCTCAGCCGTCGCATCCTCTCCCTGGCCCTCTGCTGGTACTGCAGGTAGTGCTCCGGCCCCCGTGCCTTCAGCCGTCGCAGAAAAATTACTGTCCTGCGGTGCCATCCTGAGAGGGGGGGTCATGCCTCATGTGCAGCAGCGCCTGTTCCCTCTGGACCCTCAGCCGTCGCATCCTCTCCCTGGCCCTCTGCTGGTACTGCAGGTAGTGCTCCGGCCCCCGTGCCTTCAGTTTCTCCCGGTAGCGCTTCGATGACTCCGCCCACTTGCTCACCTGTTTGCTTGTATCGGACACCTGTGTCACCGGCACCACCCACAGTCCTGAAAGGAAAACCAGACAGAGGATCTGGTTATGGGGGCATTCCTTTGTGTTTAATCAATGATCAGTTCAGGCTGTTTGGTGTTCGTTTGTGTTCAATTGATTGTCAGTTTAGGCTGTTAGATGTTCGTTTGTTTTTAATTAATTGTCAGTTTAGGCTGTTGGGTGTAGTTTGTGTTTACTAAATTGTCAGTTTAAGCTGTTGGGTGTCCGTTTGTGTTTAATTAATTGTAGGTTTAGGCTGTTTGGTGTCCGTTTGTGTTTAATTAATTGTCAGCTTAAGCTGTTGCATGTTCGTTTCTGTTTAATTAATTGTCAGTTCAAGCTGTTGCATGTTCGTTTGTGTTTAATTAATTGTCAGTTTAGGCTGTTGGGTGTAGTTTGTGTTTAATTAATTGTCAGTTTAGGCTGTTGGGTGTCCGTTTGTGTTTAATCAATTGTCAGTTTAGGCTGTTGGGTGTCCGTTTGTGTTTAATTAATTGTCAGTTTAAGCTGTTGCATGTTCGTTTGTGTTTAATTAATTGTCAGTTCAGGCTGTTGCATGTTCGTTTGTGTTTCACTATCAGTTTAGGCTGTTGGATGTTCGTTTGTGTTTAATTAATTGTCAGTTTAAGCTGTTGGGTGTTCGTTTGTGTTTAATTAATTGTCAGTTTAGGCTGTTGCATGTTCGTTTGTGTTTAAATGTCAGTTTAGGCTGTTAGGTGTTCGTTTGTGTTTAATTAATTGTCAGTTTAGGCTGTTGGGTGTTAGTTTGTGTTTAATTAATTGTCAGTTTAGGCTACTGGGTGATCATTTGACCTACACTAAGGGAGGATCATGTCACAGGACAAAACTATTGAAAACACAAATTACATCAGACAACAAAAGCCCTGCTGGGAAAAAACAACAACAAAAAACAAACACACAACTTGATTACAATTACTGTTCTATCATATAACTTAAGCCCAGAATATTCCTTACAGTGTGAGCCATTCTGCCACATCTTTCACCAGCCAATTAAGAAAAGAATTACATTTTTTCTGAAGTGCAAAAGAAAACAAATACACACACGCTATCATAAAAGTGCCTAGTTATCAAGTCCAGACAACAACAAAAATATATCGGAGACCTAGAACAACAGCAACAAAATCAACACAAACGAATGGAACAGAAAAGCTGACAGAGAGAAAGGAAGATATGACAGAAATATGGAAAATGAAACAGCAACAGAAAAGAGGAAATTTTAAGCAAAGATTTTTCAAACATTGGGGATATCAACAACTGAATAAACATCTGGAATTGCCGTAAGGGAGGGAGTTTCACATAGAATATATTGTCATGGGCACTGAAAATCAATAAATCAGTCACATGTTTTCCATATTCAGATGGAAGGAAAAGAGACAGGTGTCTGCTGCAAAGTCTCTTAAAAAAGAAAAAGAAAAATAAGGATCAACCAAAGGGAATCATGGGTTCAGCACTATGGTGAAACACAACACAACCCATTCCAGCTTCATGTTTTATTCCTTTCCTTTTTTCTAACTCATATTACCTTGTCTTTCTTATTGTCTATTTTTTTCTTGATACAGTTTTTAGGTTTTTTGTTGTTCTTGTTTTTGTTTTTTTTAAAGTCTTATTAATCCATGTTGTTTGCACCTTTGATAATGATTTCTTTCACACAGTAAACATCTAATATTGTTAGACCTTTCATGCTAATAGCTCAGGTTACGTAATTGTATTTTGGTTTTGTAACCTTTTTTGAGCATTCTTCGTAACAGTTTGTCATCTGGAGACACAAGGAATGAATTATATGGGGGTCCATATTTGCTGGGGGTGGGATTATTTGTGTTTCACACTATTTGAAATAAAAGCCAGGCTGTGTCCAAATACCTACTCATTCAAACTTATGATGCAGATTGACAGTGACAGCCAAATATTTATAAACACCGCTTACAGACACACTTGCACAAACACAAACACACATGTGGGCGCGTGCGTACACACACACACACACACACACACACACACACACACACACACTTGCTCACTTCAAAGATTGTACCATTCACTAAAAAAAGAAACTTAATGAATTTTGGCATAAATGAAAAAGAAAAAGAGCAAGTGAAGTGAACAAGCAAGTGAAAGAGAGAGAGAAGAGAGAGAGAGAATTTAAACTATCAACAGAAAAAATCAAGGAAACAAAAATGTTTTTTTCTCAGCAACCCTTTATTTACCACCAACTTGAAAACACAACCACACTGAACAAAAGCATAATAAATCAACATCAATGACAAAACAACAAGAAAACAATACATCAATATATCATCCTCATGGATGACTGGGAGGACAAGGGTTCAAACCCCATCAGGTGTGGGGTTTTTCCAGCTCCTACTCAGAGCTGAGTGTGCTGTGGGCCGAACTGGAAAGACTGGGACCACAGTCGAGGATAATCCACTTCACTGATACACATTTGGGAGTGTTGTTCAAATTTACTGACCAGCACTGCAGGTATATGTATCTCTCAGCCCGGTTGATGCTGGGATATACTGTGCCAGTAGAGCCCTGTCAAGTAGTCCCAAAGCTAAATGGTTCCCCAAAGCAGCATCTTCATCACCCCGGTCATCATTCAGCATCATCAAAATATATAGAAAACGAAATTCACCAAACTGTGGGACACCCCCGCCCCCAAAAAAACAACCACCAAAAAACACATCAATACATCACATAATGATAAGAACGTGATACATCAGTATATAAGATAATAACAAAAACATGATAGATCCATATCTGATGTAATAAGAACCTGACAGATCAATATATGATATAATAACAAGAACACATCAACATCAATGAGATAATAGTAAGAACAAGACACATCAATATATGAGCACATCATACAGCAATATATCATGTTGTAATAAGAACATGACACATCAATATATGAGCACATCATACAGCAATATATCATGTTGTAATAAGAACATGACACATCAAACAGTATTATATCAGACAATAATAACATGACATGTTAATATATGACATGATAAAAAGCATATCCTACAGCAGTATATCAGATGTGTGTGTCTGTTTGTGTGACTGTGTGTTGTATCTGTGCATCTGTGTTTGGATATATATGTATGTATATATGTATGTATTTTTGTTTATATGTCTATCTGTCTGTGTGAATGTCAGTATGGATGCAGGTAAGTAGATAGTCCTGCACATATGCAGGCAGGCATGCCGGTATAGATTGCTACATGAAAATCGATCAAAATTTGGTCCAGAATTCATTGGAAAAATAAAGTAAAATATTAATTCTAAAACATCCTTCTATTCATCAAACACAATCAAATTTGTGACCTTTACGCTATCTAGGAAGCTCTAATTTACTAGAAACATGTATGGTATATATATATACTATCTATATACATTGAATAAGATTTAAAAGTTTACATACATAAGCGCAAAGAGATGAAAGCAAGGTGCTACCGTTCTGAAATAACCAAGAACAAACAAGCCATACAGACAGGCACACGAAGAAGACAAACAATCAAACATGTGACACTTTTCAGTCTGCATTAATTCTTATTCCCCAAATTTAGATAAGCATCTGTCAGTCTTGGGAGGAAGGAGCTGTGCTGTGGGTGATGATGTAACTGGACAGACCAGTACTGGAGCAACAGTCCCCTCCCAGATAAAAGAGCAAGACAATATAAGGAAATGTTGAAGGTCACAATTACACAGGATTCTCCTTCATCGTGGAAATTCTGCACCAAGGTCAGCTCTTTTAAGTCTGGCCTCAAGGCCTACCTCTTTCCAAATTAGCTCCTTCATGCCCTCTGTCTTCATGTATTTGTAAGCTTTGTCTTTCATCCTTCAACAGTTGTGCAGAATTGTAGAAGTAAGGTGTGAAAGCTCTTTGATTTGTTTCCACATATGATTCTGTGCAATATAAATACATTAATTGTTATTGTTAATATCATAAATATTCATTATTACTATCATTATCAATATCATCATCATCATTATCATCATGATCATCATCATTATTATTATCATTATTATTATTGTCAACATCATTATTATTCATCTTGATGACAGAACAATCAGAACAAAATTTCATAATAGTTCAATCAGTGATCAAACTGCCTTTAACTCAGCCAACTGCAAATCTCATTACAAGATGACCAGAAACTATCATGTGTAAATTAAAGCATACAACAGTTGTGACTCTTTCATACTGACATCAAAATTATCAAGTAAAGCCAGGTTCATATCAGGGAAAACACACTGATTTCCCTTTAAACACACACACACACACACACACACACACACACACACACACGCACACACACATTCATGTCAGGGAAACACACTGATTTCCCTTTAAACACACACAAACACACACACACCCACACACACACCCACACCAACCCACCCATCTACACCCACCCACCCATCCGCACGCACACACACACACCCCGCAGTCCAGTAATGCAACAGATTACAGTATGATATATACACAACTGACAGTCTAACTATGGATGTGTGGATGAAACAAACAAACAACAAAAAAGAAGAAACATGCAAGCATGTTTCTCAAAATGTTCTTTCTCCTGTTCTCATTGGTAACAGAACATCTTTCTCATTCCATGTCCACTTTCTGAACTAGTGTCTTACTAGAACCAGAACACCTTTCTCATGATTCCATGTCCACTTTCTGACCTAGTGTTTAACAAGTACCAGATCACCTTTCTCATCATTCCATGTCCACATTCTGACCTAGTGTTTAACAAGTACCAGAACACCTTTCTCATCATTCCATGTCCACTTTCTGACCTAGTGTTTAACAAGTACCAGAACACCTTTCTCATCATTCCATGTCCACTTTCTGACCTAGTGTTTAACAAGTACCAGAACACCTTTCTCATGACTCCATGTCCACATTCTGACCTAGTGTTTAACAAGTACCAGATCACCTTTCTCATGACTCCATGTCCACTTTCTGACCTAGTGTTTAACAAGTACAGATTTACCTTTCTCATGACTCCATGTCACATTCTGACCTAGTGTTTAACAAGTACCAGAACACCTTTCTCATCATTCCATGTCCACTTTCTGACCTAGTGTTTAACAAGTACCAGAACACCTTTCTCATCATTCCATGTCCACTTTCTGACCTAGTGTTTAACAAGTACCAGAACACCTTTCTCATCATTCCATGTCCACTTTCTGACCTAGTGTTTAACAAGTACCAGAACACCTTTCTCATCATTCCATGTCCACTTTCTGACCTAGTGTTTAACAAGTACCAGAACACCTTTCTCATCATTCCATGTCCACTTTCTGACCTAGTGTTTAACAAGTACCAGAACACCTTTCTCATCATTCCATGTCCACTTTCTGACCTAGTGTTTAACAAGTACCAGAACACCTTTCTCATCATTCCATGTCCACTTTCTGACCTAGTGTTTAACAAGTACCAGAACACCTTTCTCATGACTCCATGTCCACTTTCTGACCTAGTGTTTGAGTAGTACCAGAACACCTTTCTCATCATTCCATGTCCACATTCTGACTCAGCATCTAAATGGCAACACAACAGCCTTCTCATCATTCCATGTCCACATTCTGACTTTTGCCAGGGACAACCCTCTTGTTGCTGTGGGTTCCTTTACATATGCATTGTGCATGCTACACACGGCACCTTGGTTAATCATCTCATCTGAATGACAAGCGTCCAGAACACCAGTCATGGTCTTGTTGAGGGGGATTAAAATACTGATGAGCATGGGGTTTGATCCTGTGTGTTCAGAATCTCTCACTTCCTGGGCAGACACATTACCACTAAGCCACCACTCCAATGCCACCCTCTTCTTCTTCTTCTTTTTCATTGTTCGTGGGCTGCAACTCCCATGTTCACTCGTATTATCTGTATACAAGTGGGCTTTTACATGTATGACTGTTTTTACCCTGCCATGTAGGTAGCCACAGTCCATTTTGGGGGGTGATGCCACCCTTGATAATCAAGAATTTGTCTTGTTTTGTTTCAACCCCAAGTCCTCTTGTTTCATCTCATGGTGTGATCGTTGGGTTTTAAGTGGAGGTCAGGTATCTGTTCCTTTTCTTTCTTCTGATAATTTTTTTTTTCAAAAATAATCTTAATTTTTTTTTTACAGCAGATGTGGTGTAACATATAATCATATTATCTGTCTGCATGCTCTGACACCTCCTTGAAGCTGAAAACTGAAACTTCATGGCCATCTGCTGTTATGACTGCAAGCAGTACTGACTCATTCCGGCTGATGGTCACTGTCTTTCAGGAGCTGCTGTATCTGGAACTGTCTGGCACGTTTCTGCCTCTCCACATGGCGGCGCTTCCTCTCGCGCGCCAACTCACGGATCCGCTCCGACCGCACTGGGTCCAGCTTCTGTCGAAGACGATATTGCCGCCAGTACTCTCGCCGCCGCCACACTGCTACCACTGAAAGCACAGCAAATGGACAGTTTGAGTCAGAGTGTTGCTGAACTGAATCAAAATCTTAACTAAACCTGTCTGCTACTGAAAGCACTGCAAATGGTCAGTTTGAGTCAGAGTGTTTCTGAACTGAATCAAAATCATAACTAAACCTGTCTGCTACTGAAAGCACAGCAAATGGACAGTTTGAGTCAGAGTGTTGCTGAACTGAATCAAAATCATAAATAAACCTGTCTGCTACTGAAAGCACAGCAAATGGACAGTTTGAGTCAGAGTGTTGCTAAACTGAATCAGAATCATAACTAAACCTGTCTGCTACTGAAAGCACAGCAAAATGGACAGTTTGAGTCAAAGTGTTGCTGAACTGAATCAGAATCATAACTAAACCTGTCTGCTACTGAAAGCACAGCAAAATGGACAGTTTGAGTCAAAGTGTTGCTGAACTGAATCAAAATCATAAACAAACATATCTACCACCACACACCTACCACTGAAAGCACAGTAAACTGACAGTTTGAATCAAATTGTTGCTCAACTGAATCAAAATCATAATTAAACAATTCAGTACTCTGTCTGCCACCAAATCGCTAACTCTGTATGCACATCACATCGATACATTGAGTAAAAAATGTGGCTGGATCGCATCAAATCACGAGTAAATGAAAATAATTTTCTAAAATTTCAAAATTGGATTGACTTATATAATGACAAATCAAATCTTAAAAATCGATAGCAGAAGCAGGGAGATTATCCTGAACTGATTCAAATCACAATCAAAGCAAAATTTCTTTTAAAAAATTGAATTGGGCTGATTCATAATGTAACACATCATATCTTCATAATCAATGTCAAAAGATGAAAGATTTTCCTGAATGGAATCGAATCACCATAAAATCAAAATAAATCCTTAAAAAAGAAAATTGGGCTGGATCATCCAGTTTTAAGAAATAAGATCATGAAAATCATGACAGAAGCAGGGTGATTTTCTCACACAAACAGCAACACACATCTTCAGGGGATTTGTTGTTGTTGTTGTTTTTCTTTTTGTTTTTTTGGTTTTTGTTTTCGTTTTTAAGACTATGTATTAGTATAATCATTTGATTGATATCAAAACAAATTTATTATAAATTTGTTTTTTAATCAGTTTACTATGGTCAAATGAAATATCTGGTTTTTCATTTTTCAATTTATTTTCTAACATCAATTTACTTTTTATATCTTGTTTATTTCCAGTTGTACAATGGTCTTTTTGTTCTTAACATATCCTTGGATTCTGTTTTCCTCCACTTGTTAAAAGCATTAGCTTGCCTCTGTATAAGTGCATGTGTGTATCTTCTGACATACATGCTTAAACTGAAACCCTTCACTGATGAGTGCATTCACAAACAGCAGTCAAAGGGTTGAAAAAAAAAGAAGTCTATACTCAAGATAAATGACA
This sequence comes from Babylonia areolata, assembly GCA_011634625.1. Lineage (NCBI taxonomy): Eukaryota > Metazoa > Mollusca > Gastropoda > Neogastropoda > Buccinidae > Babylonia > Babylonia areolata. Next base: position 16,795 of record JAAQRG010049879.1, read on the forward strand.
AATGCCTAAAAGACATGGTGAAATAGGTTCCCACACATTTTTTCTCTGTCATACCAACTAACGCATATAGGAGCTACTACAACCTGTAAATATATAGGAGCTACTACAACCTGTAAATATATAGGAGCTACTACAACCTGTAAATAAAGGTGAAGAGAAAGATTTCTGACAGGGTTTTAGTTAACTCAAGCCCATTGTTGTTTGCTTCCTGATACTATTCAGTATCCTTGTCTGTCCTTCAAAAAGAACAAAACCATCGACAGAATTATGCATACTGAAGTCCAGTTACATCAACACTATAATTCATCTGATAAAACTTAAAATTTATTCTTCTCTTAACAGAACAAAATGACAAAGCCAAGTCTGAAGCGCTTATAAATCTGTCAGAAAGCTTTTTCATATATGTTTAACATTCTGTTGATAAGACCAGTATCAATACAAATGAAGCTGTTATGAAAGGCAGATAGTACATTCCTAAAAGCAAGTGCAAACTCTGTAAATAAATATATATCAAAAAAGAAAAAGCAAAAAAAAGCATGGAGGTAATTAATTCAATGGGGGAGGGTCAAAACAGACAGGGGTGGGTGGGGGGCGGAGGGGGGCAGGGGGGCAGGGGGGTGGGGGGTGGGAAGAAAACTTGGGGGCCAGTAGGACAGAGAGAGAGAGCAACAGACAGACAGAAGGCAGACAAACAGATAGACAGAAAGACAGAGATAATCAAGAATTAGCTAGCTGGTTAGAACTTTTTATTTTTTTTATTTTTTTTTTTTTTACTTGTCCTTTCTTTTTTGTATGTTTTTTTTAAAAAGATGTTGTTTTTTTCTTTCCTTATTTTCTAAAATTACTTTCATCAGAGGTATGTACTGAGTATGTGTGTGTAATGCCCATTCATTTCTGCAGGGAGTGTAAGTGCGATGTTATCTGTGTGTCTGTGCTTGCATGTGGGGGTGCGTGCATTTGTGTGTGTGTGTGTGTGTGTGCATGTGTTTGTGTGTGCATGTTTACAAGTTCACTCAGCAGCTAAACAAGTGTGCTTTCTATCTCTCTCTCTCTGTCTCTCTCTGTCAGTCGAGAAGTTTTTCACTGTAGTGATTTCTGTGCAAATCTAACTCTCTTTTTCTTTTTTTTTTTCTTTTTTTTTGTAAACAGCTACTTTCTAGCAATCTGACAACTAAACGAACAAAGCCTAGTCAAACACATAAACTCTCTTACCACAAAAAAAGCTGTCCAATATTTATTATTTTTCTATAACCATATACCCATCTAGGCCATACAACTCCACCACCTGCCCCCTCTCAGTGAATACACACCCGTTAAAATGGCAGTTTACACCAAGAAAGCTCACAAAGAGACTCATGAAACAAATACCACAGCAATAGCTGGTTATGCTAATGAACGAATCATACAGAACTATTGTTAGCTTGAGATACAGCAAGTTAACACTGATAGTGCTAAACAAGTACTCAACACGCCCCCCCACCCCCCTCCCCCAACACACACACACACACAAACACACACACACACACACACACACACACATCTACACACATGCATTAAAATTCTGTGTAAAATAAAACTGACAGGACCATGGGTGACTAATGGATTAATCCCAACTAATCAATATCACTTTCTTACAAGTGATTTCTTTCACTCTGTGGAGAAGTTGCAGACAGCTTCATGGTCTCTCTCTTGCTGTCTCTCTGTCTCTGTCTGTCTGTCTCCATTTGCCTGTATGTCTGTCTACCTGTCTGTATCTTTTTATGTGTCTCTCTCGGGCTACTCAACATACCACCATGTATTAAACAAACAAAAACCAAAACCAAATGGCTCCTTATCATTCAGATCCAATTATTCTGTCTTCATAACTTTGCCCTTACTTCATTTCAATGGCCATTTTCTCTGAGCTATTTGTTGTCTCCCTGCTTTCGATATTCAGTCACTTGTGATTACCTAAAAATGTAACTGATCAGCTCCCAATTTTTGCTGAAACAATGAAGACAATGAACTTGTCAGAGGGCCAGGTTTGAGTTATGCCCCTTGACTGCTGAATCTAAGTAAAATGAGAAAAGTGCGGCAAAAGTTTGAAGTGCAGTTACAACATTTCTGAGTATCTGTCAAGGGAGTGATTGATTTTGCTGATCAAACGTAGTGCAGTCCAAAGAGGAAGAAATCCAGCTACAGAATGGTGACTGACATCCAGACCTATGAGCTGTCTTATCTCAGTGAGGTGACAGCCCTTCTCTGGTGAGCATAGTCATCAGCAGCAGACTAGGGATTTCATCAGTAAAGGCATGTGTTGGCTGGTGTAGCGGTCTGGTACAAATTGAGATACACAGACAGGCAAAGAGAAGTCAATGCATATCCCAGCAAAGGAAGCATGTGACAGTTTTGTGTCGTCGTTAGTTTTTGTAACCTCCCCCACCCCCACCCTCCTCCTCCCCATATTGATGTCAGTTGTCAGCTCTTTGGGCCTCTGCACTAAGGTGTTTCAGAACATCATACATACCCATTATACTACATCATCATCATCATTATAATTGTTATCATTATTATCATAAGCATTATAATTATCATAATTATCAATCATCATTACTATTTATCATTTATCATTATTATCATTTATTTCTCTTCTTAACCAAAATGAAAAGAACATGGACAAGAAAAGCACAGAGAGAGATGAGGCAGATATATGGAAAGAGAGGAATAGTTTGGAAATATGTAAAACTGAAGGAAATATGAGATTGGTCCATACATTAACATGCCATAATTATTTAATTTCTCCAATGACTATTTCAGTGCCTTTCAGTTCTGAGTAGTTCTAAGTACCTAAATGAAATGCACGTAGTATGTGTACACTTTTTTGTATGCGTGGGAGATAGACAGGGAGACAGACAGACAGAGAAAGAAACAGAGAAAGAGAGAAGAGAGAGTTAGACTGGCAGACAGACAGACAGAGAGGGCGCAAAAGCAAAAGACAGATTTGTACCCTTTTACTCATCAGAATTCTCTACCCCCACTGTCTCTCTCTTATTCGAAAAGAGAACAACAGATCTACTCAGCTCCAATACTCACACAAAAAACTCTCTCTGGACTTGGCGTTTCCTGGCACGAGCTAGCCTCATGCGCAGTGTGTTCCTTGCCTTCAGGCTCTGGTACTGCTCCGGCCTGCTCTCTCTCAAACGTGCACGATATCGACGCTGGTATTC
>JAAQRG010049879.1:25000-28998 GCA_011634625.1 Babylonia areolata
GGGGGGAAAGAGACAGACAGACAGACAGCGAAAGACAGACAGTGACAGACAGAGAGAGACACACACCACAGAGAGAGAAAGAGAGCAAGATGAAAGGAGAGGACAAACACTCCATACGACTGATTTTTGCAAAAAATAGAGACAGGAAACACAAAGATGGAAAGAGGGTCGGACATAAAACAAATCAGTCACTGCAAATCATTCATCCATCCACACATGCTTTGAACTATCACTGAATCATTTATTAAAATATGGACCGGTCATACAGAATTATTCATACTGTTCATCTAACCGTTAACATGTCTTTTTGTCTATCAAATAATCACTGGCTGCCAGATTTAGACTCTCTGTTTCCATTCCTGAAAACAGAGTATGGCAGCCTACATGACTGGGTAAACACTGTCAAACATGTAAATGGCCACTCATAGATACGAGTGAACATGGGAGCTGCAGCCCATGAACGCAGAAGCAGACTTTTTGTTTCAGTATGCCTAAACCATTCCACACCAAAAAAAACCCAAAAAACCCACTAAGATTTGTCACCTTCCCGATTTTCCCTCAGTCCAATTTCAGGCTATAGACTGAAGAATCTTGTGTTTACTTCAACGAATCTACCATGAAAAAACATTTTTTTTAACCCATCCAAAACCAGATGTGATTGAAAAATACATTTGGAAACCAGCAAAAAGAGAAACACAGACAGCATTTTTATACAATTACAGTACAGAAGGGGCACAAAGCAATCAGTGTGTGTGTGTGTGTATGTGTGTGTGTGTGTGTGTGTGCGTGCGTGTGTGTGTGTGCGTGCGTGCGTGCGTGCGTGCGCGCGCGCGTTTGCGTGCGCGCGTGCGTGTGTATGAGAGAGAGACAGAGAGTGAGAGTGTGTGTGTGTGTGTGTGTTCATGCATTCATGTATGTGTGCATGCTAGTGTATATGCGCATGCAAGCAGTCTTATACATCTCACCAGGACAAATGTATTGCCATGGATATGGCAATACCCACATTATTTCCACATTTCTAATGAACTGACAGAATGACCATGATTCACTCACTAATTTCTCTCCTCATTGTTTCTGTTTCTTTCCCACATTGAAGCAGTTAAAGCCAGATACATCACAAAGGTGCCAATATACAGAAAAACGGAAGGAACAACTGAAGATATGTATGAATGACTGTGAGAGAAAAACTGACCATGTAGGACTGAAACAAGTCTTTGACCGACTGCAGAGTAAAATCAGATGCCTCCAGTCCAGGGCTGAGTTGCATCAGCAATCTTTGCAGCCACTAGCATTAGGAATGTTCCTAGGTCAATGGACTTTGTGTGGGGCTGGGAACATTCCTAGTGCTTAGCAAACTCAGCACCGCTAAGATTGCTAATGCAACCCAGCACTTCATTGGAAAAAAACAAGTGAAAGAATAAACCCTGTTCCGAAGGTTACAGCTTAGAAGCATTGTGATCAACTTCCTCTCTCTCTCTCACTTTCTCTGTTTGACTTGCTCTCTCCATTCAGTTTTCTCTCACTCACAGTCTCCTTCTCCCACTCTCTAATATCTCTCTTCCACATTACAATGAAACAATATCTTTTTGTCCTAAAATTGTGTAAACTCTAACATACTTAATCATAACTCACTGGTGCACACTCCAGCAGTCGTATGATTCCTGTCCTGTGCAAATATCACTCAGCTCAGAGCAACCTATTAAAGTTCAAAAATCCTAATTTTCTTTTCTGTCTTCTGTGCATGATTTTTACTGTTGCACTTGACAAAAAACAACAACCTTGGTAACATTTGAAGGAGATAAAACATAGTTGATATGACAAGTGTACCCTGTAGTTTAAATGTCTTATACATGTGCAAGACTAGCCATATAGACTAAAATTGCATTTCCTGATATAAAAGATCACCACAAAATGAAGACAGAGATAAAGACAGAGAAAGAAATGAACTGATGAAAGAGAGGAACAAAAAGATAATGAATATATGCATGTGTGTGTGTGTGTGTGTGTGTGTGTGTGTGCATACAGATGAGTGTGAAAAGTCATGATTTCTTTGAGTTACTAAACCATTACCACTGATGAAGAGATTTTACTGGCTTGACATATGTAGAATACCCTTTAAGTAACTAAGTTTGCTTGGGAGTTTACAGCTTCGGCTGAAAAAGAAACTCTCCTGCCCTATACCCCTCTCTCTTTGCAATTTGCAATTGCTTCTTTAAAACTTTTTAAAATGTTCATTTCTTTCTTTTTTCTTTCTTTCTTTTTTTTTATTTTTTTTTTTATTTTACTTATAGCACTATAAGTAAACAGCACAACAAAATTAAAAATGAAGGGGAACAAACGGAAACTTATATCCAATATATTCATCTTGACAAGTGCAACAGATGATACAGTGACATCCCAGAACCAACAAACCTACAAGGGCACACAACTTAAAGCTGATGCTGTCTTTTGATGATGATGATAATAATAATGATAATAACAATGTACATTTACATTAACACTTACTCTGAGGCTCATAGCATATTTCAATAATACATGTGGTCCAAAGGAATATGTTTTTTTTCCCCATATGAATTAAAATAAAAATTCATTTAAAAAAAAAAAGCTATTTTAAAAAGGTGCTGGTAACATCACTTTCAAATCATACCTACACTCCCTCCCCTAAACCCCCAATCTCCCCCCACACACAACACACATCTGCACAAAGACGGTCTGGGGGTAGATGCATCTACAATTCACTTTTTTTTATAATATTATATATATATATATATATATATATATATATATATATTTTTTTTTTTTTTTTTTTTTTTTTTTTTTTAATAATAGTTGAAAATTTTAACAGTTGCACAGTGTCTGGTATTTTGTGGTAGAGATTCCCAAAACCAAGGTCCTAGCATTTCCTGTCATATTGCACATGGTACATAAAAGATGTGAACAAAACCCAGAGACTGAACAAGTTTCTGGTGGTCTTCCTCTCTGCATCTTTTCTGTATCTGTGTACAAACTGATGGAAAGTGTTTCGGTTTATGCGACCAACATTCATCACCTTGAGAATCTTTGCAGCTTCCATTAGATTATGCATTTATTGCTTGTTTTGGTTCCTTGCCACTTTTTTGTCTTTGAAAGATTATTGCTTTGTCTCTTTAACACACACACACACACACACACACACACACACGCGCACACACACACACAGCATGCTGGTTAATCATGTTCATCCTCTATCTCTCTGTCTCTCTCTCTCTGTGTCTCTGTAGGCTGAACTGAATTGTACTATGACAGTACACATTAACACTCCAGTGAAGAATAAATTATTATAATTTTCTTTGATTGTAATTATTTTCCTCTGAGAATATGTGATACATATTCCAGTTAGATGTGAGAAAGAGAGAGAGAGGGAGAGAGAGAGAGAGAGAGAGAGAGAGAGAGGTGGAAAGGGAGAGAGACCAGATCAGTATTCTGAACAAGAAAGACCCCACTGGCAAGATACTGCTGCCAAGCCCCAAAATCAAATACATACATTAAATGAGACGTGAAACTTGTATTGGGTTGAATACTACATCAGACACAGCAATTTTCTGGGCCATATCCACACACCACTACAATGCTCTTTTCAACTGAGTTCAGCTCAGTTCCATGAAAGCATCAAAGCATGTTGACTGATCCTTTTATATATATATATATATATATATATATATATATATATATATATATATATATATATATAATATATATATACTATACTACATCTGCATAAAAAATAGAAATACATAAAAAAAAGCAGATGCCTGTCTCACACATAAACCCAACATGCCAGTCAGGCTTTGAGAGCTTACCCTTGTAGACTGAATAATTGCGTAGTAAAAAAAAAAAAAAACACCAAAAACTTGTCTCAGCACAAAATATATACAACCTATACAGAATTGGGGATAAAAATAAATATGTTCTAACCTGCTCACTGTCTCCTGTTTTATAACCCTTAACAATTCCAGATT
>JAAQRG010049893.1:0-10000 GCA_011634625.1 Babylonia areolata
TTATATTAATTAAAACAGTCCAGATCCTGAGGTTTGGATGACATGGATAGTAAAACATTAAAGATTTCTGCACCTATTATCTCTGAACACATTACATACATCTATAATCTCTGTATTGATAAATCCTCCAATCCTCAAGCTTTCAAAAATGCTAAAGTGTTCCCTGTCTTTAAATCTGGCGATCCATCTGACCCGGCAAGCTACAGAACCATATCAATATCATCCACATTATCCAAACCCCTCAAAAAACATTCAAATGTTCAAGCACATTTCAGCAGATATGACTTATTTCATCCCAACCGAAGTGGCTTTAGAAAAAAAAAAGAAAAAAAAAATCATTCCTGTCACACTGCACTAACAAACCTCGTAGAAGAATGGCTTTTAAACGTAACAACAATTTGTTTACTGTTCTGTTTTTATTGATTTTGCTAAAGCTTTTAATACTATTGATCACAATCTTCTATTTAAAAAAATTTTTAAAAATAAATAAATTGTTATGTATGGATTATCCCCTGAATCTGTTGAACTTATATCTTTCATAATAATAGGAAACAAGTTGTTTTCCAATATTCTAAAGTACCCCCCTCTTCTGCCAATCAATTATGGAATTCCTCAGGGATCAGTGTTGGGGCCTGCTTTATTTTCAATATATATATAAATGACATCCCACTTTACGTTTCATCTTCTTTTTTTTTCTTTTTTTAATGATACTGAGGTAGATTTATTTTCTAGATAGTTGAGAATTTCATTCCATAGTTTACCACCAGAATACATGAGAGATGACATGAAAAGGTTAGTTCTCGGACGGGAAGTAGAAATGGTATGTATTTTTGCCACAAATACTTTTTTCAGGAAATATCCTCTGAAGGTAGATAGGTATTCTGGTGGTAAACTATGGAATGAAATTCTCAACTATCTAGAAAATAAATCTACCTCAGTATCATTAAAATAAAAAAAAGTTCTCAAGAAGATGAAACGTAAAGTGGGATGTCATTTATATATATATATATATATATATATAAGTTCTATCCAAATGTCGACGGTGTATGTACTCAGTTGCATAGTGATGTTGATAAACTTGTAAAATGGACCGAAATTAATCACATGGCATTTCACCCACACAATCAAAATTTATGCTAGTGACTACTAGACAAAAATGCCAAAACATCAAATCTAAATTTCTTGGTTTAAACAAATTAAAGGTACATGACAGTTTTGTATTTTTTGACAGTGAGTTGGGGGTAGTTAATTCTTAAAAATTCCTTGGTCTTACTATTGATAATAACCTGTCATGGTCTAATCATGTTTCTGATTTATGTAAAAAGCTATCGAAAAAATTACATCAGTTCAACATAATTGAACATTTCCTTGATCAACATACCCGCAAACTATTTTTTCATACATACATTCAACTGACAACGACTGTGCCTCAACAAACTGGGACTTAGCAAGCAAAAATCGCTTGAAACCTCTCATAAGCATATACATACGTTCTCTCAAGATTATTCTCCTCAAATCTTCAAGTTCTATCCATGCTAATGACTACACAGAACTAAATATTCTTCCTTTCTGTCTTGAATGCATCTTTAATAATGGTGTTTTTATGTGCAACATTAAAAAGAAATTAGCACCTATCTACCTTCAGAGGATATTTCCTGAAAAAAGTATTCGTGGCAAAAATACGTACCATTTCTACTTCCTGTCCGAGAACTAACCTTTTCATGTCATCTGTGGTAAACTATGGAATGAAATTCTCAACTATCTAGAAAATAAATCTACCTCAGTATCATTAAAAAAAAAAAAGAAAAAAAAAGTACCAAATATGTAATGGAACAATTATAAACAATTCTTGTTTGCCATGTTTTGTTTGAGCTTCAAGTGAGAGCTTCTACATGTTAACCTAACAATGTATAAACAGGAAAAAGAGCTCGGAAGTGTTTGTGTACATTAGCGCATGTGTGCATGCGTACGTAAGCTGGGGCGTGTGTGTGTGTGTGTGTGTGTGCGTGTGTGTGTGCGTGTGCGCTCGTGCACGCATGCGTGTGTGAGTGGTGTGTGTGTGTGTGTGTGTGTGTGTGTGTGTGTGTGTGTGTGTGACTGAGTTACATTCCTTGTTATTTTTTTATGTTTTGTGTTTATTATTTTTTTGGTTTTGTTTATTTTTTTGTTTTTGTTACTGTCTACCGTGTCCACACCAATTTTTTCTTCTCTTATTCTGTCTTGTGTGTGTGTGTGTGTGTGTGTGTGTGTGTGTGTGTGAGGGCATGGTGTAAAGAAGCTTTCAGCTTATCCAGTTTACCCTCAATGAAACATTTGTCATTGTCATTGTCTGTGTGTGATCTTTCTTCTTTTTTTTTTCTTTTGCTGCACTGTTTTAGTGGCATTACTCCCACGCCGCTCAATTAGATTCCCCCATACACGGCCACACCTGGGTTCGTCCGCCACAGTTACAGCGTCGGCAGTCCACAGGGAACCATCAATGTTAGGTCGCCAGGAGGCCACACACCAGAGGAGACCCTGCACTGCTGCTGAGTCACTTCGGTGGTGTTTAGTGGTGCCTGTTCTGATATATGTACATAAGTATGTATTTTACCCACCCCCCATACCCCTAACCATAAAAACATACAAACAAACACACAAACAACAACAACAACTGAAATGTTGATGTTTCAGGTTCTCCACTCCCAGCGGCTGAATGAATAGGCTCTTTCCAGGCACAGGATCATCACGATAAAGGACAGTATAGTGAAGTCAGCACACTGTACATGCATGGCTGGCATTGGTGTAGCAGCTGTTTGTTTTGGATTGACTATATTGTGTACAGCCAGGAAAACAAAAGAGTTACTATGGAAAAAGCTCACTGGAAGGTGTCACTGTATTCCTGAACACTCAAATGAAAAAAAAAGAACTTTCCATCATCTTTCTCAAAACTTTTTTGTTGTTGTATATTTTGAATTTTCTATGTCATTTTTCTGTCTGACATTTTCCATCAAAAGTCTGTTCATTTCATCTTCAATACATCCAATGATACCTGAAGTGAGATCTCTGTGTGTGCCAACAGAAGTATAGGTGAGATCTGTTAATGTGTGTGTGTGTCCTTTGTGGAGAAACATTATGTGATTGTTATGTGCTGTATCAGCACTGACACCTAACTGTTCTTCAGCATGTAAAGACAAGTCAGTGGACTCTGTAGACTTGTTCAACTCTGTCTGACAGTTCTTTTGCTTCTGCCGGGCTTTCAGTCTTGTACCTCTGTCAGAAGGTTTTCCCCCATGCATGTGGCTGAGATTCTGAGTTGGAATTCAGTCTGGGTCATCAGTGTACATTTCATATGAAGGTTCACCTGTGGGCACAAGAAGTACACATTTTGTAAATTAGAAAACACAAAACAACACAATACAACACATCTTTATTCATCCATTTGGAAATGAATTGTGCATACACAGGCTTGTCAGTCACCCTACACACTATCTCAGCCCACAGCCATGTCTACCACATACACATGACAAAGGCTGGGCCAAAGATAAAAAAAAAAGGAACATATATAAAGCTAAGTACATGCAACTACAAGCAAGTAATAAAACACAGCAGATACATTTCACACAAACACACACACACACACTGTAAAATAACATGAATATTAAGAAACACAATTTCAGAGTAAGAAATGCTTACAACTATAAAATCATTATTGATTGTTAAATGAGGTTTAGTTGTTGTTGTTTTTTAAAGTAATAATTGCTATATGCAGTACCAGACTTGCACTTGGAGAGATGTTCTAAAGTAACATGTACATTAAGATAAAACATTCTGGAATAAGAAATTCTGCCACAAATTATTCATTATAAACAGTAAATCTTGTATATAATATATTCTGACCACTGCAGACACAAAGATTATAAGTACTTAAAAAACAAAACTTAATATCCAATTTAGTACAAACACAAGGTCCAGCTATAAAATGAATGATGACTACTAAGTCTACAAAAACTACAAATGGATAAAGTTTATAAAAACAACAACAATAACTGTTGGTTGTAAAATAAGACTCTTTTGACAAATGGCATCCAGTATTTCAGAACATAAGTCAGTCTTCAGGGACTGTAACCACATCTGACACAGTCCCTGAAGACTGACCTATTGTCTGAAACATTGGACGTTTCTTATCAAAAGTCTTGATTTTCTTTCTCCGTTTGTACAAACATTTCTTCTTCTTTTTTTTATCAGTCTCTTACAAATCTCTCTCTCTCTCTCTCACACACACACACACACACACACACACACACACACACACACTAAGTGCCATACACAACACAGTAATTCTACAATTTTGAATCGATGGCAATGTAGTGTTTTGAAATACACAGGTACAGTATCACATCAACCAGTATTTTCTTTAGATCTGTGAGACTATGATATATTCTTTCATTTGGCTGCTTTGTCTTTCTCATTGTTCGAACTTGGGACCGAGTCAGTCGACTCGATGACTCGATCATGCTTATAACATTCAATTTTCGCTAATAAAATCATCTAACACCAAACAAAGCCTGCAACTGACGACACATTATATTGTGTAACAGACAGTACTACACATACCTTTGATGGGGCTTGACAGTGTCGAAAGTCTGTTCATCAGCACAATCCATTCTCGCCGACGTGTTTCCACAATTTGGCGGACATTCGATCTCTCCCTGGGTTGTCTTGACGTGGGTATTCTAAAATAAATGCGAGTCTGACCTATTCTGGCATCCTTGTCTCTCAGTGCATGCATTCGACTATGCCGCGGTACCAAGTCATGGTCTTGACTCAATGTAAACAGTCTCCGGCCGCTTCCGTTTTTTATCTCCACAAGATGGTCGACGGCACGCGCTGTCAAGGACGTGACGTCATCTTTTCGCAACCCATACCCATGATACGGCGGATGCTTCTCAAGTGGAAGGTGTTGAGCCTTCTCTCCTGCCTGACATATGTGATCCATGTCTCGCTGCCGTACAGCAGTGTGCTGTTGACGCAGATGTTGTACCCTGCCATCTTTGTTTTCACCGATAGCTTCTGACTTGTCCACACTTAGGTTGTGAGGCCGGCGAGCAAGTGTTAATTTGTAGCTGCCTTCCCGATCCTCTTGTCGATATCACGTATTGGCTAAGGAGAGGTTATTGGAAATGGTAGAGCCGAGGTAGGTGAAATGGTGGACAACGTCAAGCTTGTAGTTGTCGATGGTGATGGCTGGTGGTTCCTCTGTACCCTGCCCCAAGATGTTTGTCTTACTCAGGCTGATGGTCAGTCCGAAATCCTTACAGGCCTGGGAGAAGCGGTCCATCAGTGCCTGTAGCTTCTGCTGGGTGTGTGTCGTCACTGCTACGTCGTCAGCAAGCAGCATGTCTCTGATGAGGGCTTTACTAACCTTTGTCTTGGCTCTGAGGCGGGCGACTGAGATTGGACAGCCTGCGTTTGATCCTGGATCGTAGTATATTCTCTCTTTTGCTGTGCCGAAGGCGTGTTTCAGAAGCAGGGCAAGGAAAATCCCGAAAAGTGTGGGACACAGCCTTGTTTGACACCATTGTGGTTATCAAAGGGCTCACATGAGCTGCCGTTATTATGATTTTTATCGTTAGTAGTTGCAGTACTTCATCATCATCATCATCATCACCGCGGCCACTAAAGAACCGAACGTGCGGGCGGAGGTTAACATCAGTGGGGCAAAAGTAGCAGGAGGTAAAATTTACTGAAAAGAAGCAGAAGGGGTGGGATATGTGTGTATTTGAGGTACGTGGGGGGCTTCACTGACGTACACACAGACTTCTTGATTCTACAAATGCACTTTCTGAAAATATCTTTTCTTTCATTTTTAAAGTTCTGTGGAATCTGACCTAAAAATGAAGAAAACATGCCGATCCGTGAAAAAATCCCATGATTATGATATTTCACTAATATACGCCTATTCGTAATCAGTTTCCAGTTAATTTGCTATAACCCCCCGTTCCTTGATAAGGATCTGCAAAAAACTTTAGTGAACAAAGTCTGAGGAAATATTCACTGAACTGCAGTAAAAACAAATATATTTATATATTAATGCCCGTACTTTTGGAATTTCGAACAAGCTGACTATGCGTTTCATGTTCAAGTTCAAAGAACTGTTGCCCTTGGTAAAAATCTTATCAGACCATATGATTTTAGGTGGACGCCACGCTCCCCCTCCCGTCTCCCACCCCCCTACCCCCTTCCCCAAGCCCCCTTGTCCGTTACCGTTCACCGCCTCCTTCCCTGATGCCTGGTCGTCTTTTGAAGTAGATGTTGGTATGTTGGAAAATTATGCAAAATTGATCTTTGATCAGGCTGGCTATCATACACAGGCTTGTATCTTCCTCCCCGCCTTCCCTTCTTCCCCCCCCCCCTCCCCTCCACTCTCCTTGTAACGCAGTGTGTTAAACTTGTCGTCACGCTGTAGAGAAGTTTTGATTTGTAGTGAATCAGAATGGAATGGTGAATGTGTCACCCAGCGTCACTCGGACAAGCCAATATCGGTCAATTTTTTTCATCCTATTGGGGAGTGTTGTCATTTGTATCGGTATATAATAAAAGTAGTGTGCCAACTAGAATTTTAGTTTCCCCCTGAAAGAAATGGAACCCGGCACAGACTGATGTGAAGGTGCAAGGGAATCTCTGATGACTGCCTCTTGGGCAGTGAGTAACTACTTGTAATTGCTTTGATGGGAAACATTGTGATAGTAGAATTGTGATGTTTTGTCACAGGAGTATTGAGATAGCCTTTTAGCTGACATGGTATTGCAACATGAGCTTGATTCAGAAACCATAATTTGTGTACAGCCAGTGTCTGTGTGGTTTGCTTATTCCAGTGGCTGATGGAAAGGAAAGGCGTTAAAGTGTAAAATATAGCCAAGTTAATAGAAGAAATACTGGTCTACGTCTTCTGAGTACCTCCCCCATACTGTTTTGTTACAGATATTTTGTTTTAATGCTTGGATATTACGTTTGGTCTAAATGGTGTGAATTGGCCCAAATAAATGTTCGCAACTGATGTTATTCAGTGATATGTCAGTGGACTTGTCAGTTGTTGAGATAAAGTTGAAACAATTCAAGCACTGAGTATTGAGGAACTGCAGAGATGGCATGTGTGTAGCAGGTGTGTAGAGTGCTTTGATAGTGCGACTCCAAAATTTGGTTTTTGAGATAATTATTACCTACCTGTTTTGTATATCAGGCTACGACAGTTAAATGAGAAGTGAACAGACTTACAGGCCAGCCTAACACTGTGTCAGTGTGTGTTGAGGATTTTTCATGTGTGTGTGTGTGTGTGTGTGTGTGTGCGCGCGCGCGCGTGCAAGAGAGAAAGTAGCTGCAAAATTGTTATGGGACACATGTTTGACTTGTTGGTAGTTGTGATCCCATATGTGGTAGTTGTGATATATGCCAGTGGGAAAGTACATTATAATGAGGTGATAATGAGAGTACTGAGAGTCAGTCGTGTGTTGTTATACATTGTTTACTGTTTACCAGAGGTATGTTAGTAGTTACGATTTTCATGCAGTACTTGTGCCAGTGGTGCAAATGGGGAGTTGTTTGGTCAAAATGTAAATACACATTTATTGTTGTTTGGTATTTACAGGACATGATAAGCATTGAGAGTTGTACAGGTCAGTCTATGTCAGCCCAACGCTCAGTTTTTTGGGTTTTTTTTCACAGACTGACATAAAAGCTTACAGGTGGGCCAACAGTAAAGTGAGAGCTGTATGATCAATGGTTTGTCCATTGCAACGGGCAGTTATTTACAGCTTAATCTTTCACATTTTTGTGAAGGACTATGACTCTCAAACTAGGAGGTAAGACCGCACTGGCTCTTAGTGCTGCAGCCTTGGAGGCTACTTGGCCTTTGGGCCATCCCAACACTAACTGTCCTAAAACCCTCTTGGGCAAGACTCTCTACTACAATCAAATTATAGAGCAGATAATTGGGACAGCAGTTCCCTTCTCCTCCCAACCGTCAGCCCGCGACCCAGACCACTTTGCCATGGCAGCTGGTAAAAAAACAACAACACCAACAGTGTTTTGCCCTGCTATTGGTTTGAGGAGAGAGTGTGAGTGTGTGCATCTTCTCTGTTCCGATTAACTACGAACCACCCTATTTCTCAACCCTTTTACCTCTTCTCTAATTTTCCCCTCTCCCCTTTTTACATTATTACTATTGTTATTAGGGAGCTTAAATGAACAGGCCCTGATGAAGCAAAAATCACCGAAGCTGCACAGACAAAAGCAACGTTTAATCGCTTTATTAACCCCTCGACTGCTGCTGACAGTTCTATGCTTGTCCACCCCAAAAATAATCTTGTCACAGTAGAAAAGAACTGAAACAGCACACACACACACACACACACACACACACACACACACACACACACGCACGCACGCACGAAAACCCCCCTCCCTGCCTTCCCCCCGCATCCCCCCACCCCCACCCCCCCAACACGAATGTTACATGAAGGATTGCAGACAAGGCTGGCGAAATTACTCAATCCATGGCTGTTTCTCAGTCTTTACAGCAATAGATAAGCAAGAATCACAAATATTATTCCTAAACGTTAACCTTGAAAAAACTAAAGTAATTGTGTTCAGGAATGGCAGTCACTTCTCTGGATATGAAAGATGGCACTACAGTATGGTAATGAAGAAATTCAAGTAACCAATACTTGAAAAACATTGGAAAGCTGTTTACAATTAAGCTGAGCATCACAAGCACAAAGCAAAAACTTTTGAAAAGCAGAAGAGGGGGCCGGGTGAGGGTGGGGAGTGGTGTGGGGGTTATTGAAATGTTTAAGTAAGTTAGGCACAGTACATTCATATATATTCTAGAAACGTTTAGATGCCGAACTGAATCAAGCAAGTGCCTACTAATTGCTGAAACATTATGGAACTTTCTGATAACAAATGATATTACATGGAAAAGGTTCATACTTTCATCATAAAACGTTTCTTAATTAATTTGATCAAGTTAAAACCCTCCAGCATTCGCATATGCTACTGAGAAACGATTTCTACAATTTGAACATTTCTATACTTTTAGAAAAGCATGTTTGTTTCCTAAAATACACATAGTACAAAAGAATCACTATTACCAGCCGCCGTGGCGAAGTGGTTAGCATCGCGGACTGACGGCTGGGAGGACGCGGGTTCGAATCCAAGCGGAGGTGGGTTTTTCGGCCCGTGGCCGGCTCCTACCCAGAGTTGAGTGTGCTGTGGGCTTAAATGGGGAGACTGGGACCACACAGTCGAGTGTCATCCACTTCAAGGATGCGTCTTTGGGTGTGTTGCTCTAATTACCTGACCAACATTGCAAGTGTCTGCATCTCTCGGGCCTGGTTAACGCCGGGATATCATTATGACAGGAAGCGTAGAGTACAGCCTTGTCACGCAGTCCCAAACCAAAATGGACCTCCATAGCAACATCGCCATCATCATCGTCATCCTCCTCCTCCTTCATCGTCATCAATATAAAAAAATATATATATAGTCTCAAAGTCTGTGGCCTTTCATGCCCTGCTCTCATGGTGACCTCAGTTGCGATACCCCTCCACTTCCGTGCTTGGGGTGAGTCCTGTCAATGTCGTCAGTGTCGGCAGATTCATGGGTGGCTGTTGTTTGAGGGACGTGGTGGCGGTCTCCACTCTGGGAGGAACACTCACTCAGTCTGGCTTCGCGACTAAGCCATTATTGTCGTTAGTAGGGGGCTTAGTAGTGGTGTCCTAAGTACGTTAAAACAGAACAGGCACCACTGAACACCACCGAGGTGACTCAGCAGCAGTGCAGGGTCTCCTCTGGTGTGTGGCCTCCTGGCGACCTAACATCGATAGTTCCCTGTGGACTGCCAACGCTGGAACTGCGACGGACGAACCCGGGTGTGGCCGTGTATGGGGGACTCTAAATGAGCGGCGTGGGAGTAATGCCACTGAAATGGTGCAAATGATGGGGAAAAAAAAAAAAATCA
>JAAQRG010049893.1:15000-25000 GCA_011634625.1 Babylonia areolata
AGCTGAGCGTCTTAACCATTCTGCCACCTTCCTCCTAAAATCGAGGTTCCGTGTGCAGCACACACTGAAAAAGAACCCATGGCAACGAGAGTGTTGTCCTCTGGCAAAATTCTGTGGAAGAAATCCACTCTCATAGGTACATAAATTTATATAAGCATGCATTCAAGGCCTGACAAAGCGCATTGGGTTATGCTGCTGGGCAGGCATTTGCCTAGCGGATGTGGTGTAACGTATATGGATTTGTCTGAATGCAGTGACGCCTCCTTGAGAAACTGAAACTGGAACTGAAATCTGTTTTTGTGTTTTTGACAGTGTGAATGTAATTTGCTGTTTTTGAGTGCCATTTCACTTTAACAATGTGAACGGAATTGTGCATCCTCTGAGGTATATCAACCAATGACATGAAAAAGTGTCAATGTCTCTCTCTCTCTCTCTCTCTCTCTCTCTCTCTCTCTCTCTCTCCTCCTCCTCCTCCTCCTCCTCCTCCTCCTCCTCTTCCTCTGGCTTGCATTTTTAATTAATTATCAAAAAGAGTAATGCAATTCAGTCTTTCTGTTTTCCCCCTTTTTTCCTGTTTTTTTTTTCTTCAAAATATTTTTATTCATTCAATTTTTGTTTACATTGCACAAATCTTAATATAACTAAACTGTACGAATACAATTATATCTTCACTGTACAGTTTCTTCGGTGTAAACATCTGACAGAATGGGGGCGGGTGTGTGTGTGTGTGTGTGTTTGAGATGAGTGAAGAGCAGATTTATTGTCACACACACACACACACACACACACACACACACACACACACACACACACACACACACACACACACACACAGAGAGAGAGAGAGAGAGAGAGAGAGAGAGAGAGAGTAAATGTAATTTGACGCTTTTATGTAATTTATGTCATTAGGCATTTGGTCTTAAGACATAATAAAGAAGTTATTGCAATGAGAACAAATACTGAAAACAAAAAATATTTCCTTGAAAAAAAAAGTCTACCCGACACGTATGATCAAGTTCACGTAAATGCCAATGAAAGAAATCTATTCAGATGTTTACAGAGAAGAAAAATAAATCTTTCTGACAATGCAGCTCGTAACTGAGTAGTGTCTCAGTTCTAAACCAAAGCTTATGAAATGAATTTTGCCATCCAGTTGATCAGCTGATGACACTGTGAGGATAACAAAATAAAGAGGTTTTCTGGGGGTTTTTTTTGTTTTGTTTTTCAACACACAGACACACACACACGCGCGCGCGCGCGCACACACACACACACACACACACACACACACACACACACACACAAATGATATGTAAAAAATGAAAAAAAAAGGAAAGGCATTAAAGCCAAGAGTTCTTAATCTAAATCGGGCATACGTTACAATTGTTAGAACACTGTCAGCTTGGAACAATCTTTTAAGTGTGTAGTATCTGTTGTGCTTATCTTTACTTTCCATTTCTGAATGCCAGTTTTGTTTAAGTATCAAGCAGTCTGGGTTTAAATTCTGAAATAAAAATTTGCCTTTAGCCTACACCTTGATATCTTTGTGTGTGTGTGTGTGTGTGTGTGTGTGTGTGTGTGTGTGTGTGTGTGTGTGTGTGTGTGAGAGAGAGAGAGAGAGAGAGAGAGAGAGAGAGAGAACACTGAACTAAACACTGATCACTGAAATGTTTAATGTCGTTAAATGTAGAGCTTTAGGGACATAGTAGGTACAAATCAGAACAAGAGCGAGAGAGAGAGAGAGAGAGAGAGAGAGAACGAACGAACGAACGAATGTTTTATTAAGA
This sequence comes from Babylonia areolata, assembly GCA_011634625.1. Taxonomy (NCBI): domain Eukaryota; kingdom Metazoa; phylum Mollusca; class Gastropoda; order Neogastropoda; family Buccinidae; genus Babylonia; species Babylonia areolata. The sequence continues at coordinate 16,788 of JAAQRG010049893.1, forward strand.
TAAGGCCAGGGCCCCTTACTGAAGGGCGATTCAATCATAAATGACAATGAGAAAATGACATGACACAGTAAATCGACAATTCAAATAAATCAACCAAAAATAGTTAGCACAAATATTTAACAACATTCACGAAGTAACTGCACGCAATCTCTTCAATGTTTCGTGTATATACATAGCTAAGTTACACAGAGTACATTCCTGCCTTGAAGACATGAGTAAATTAAACCTAAAATTAGACGGATCTCTATAATATTTAGGTTGAATCAGTCTTTATCTAAGGTCATTCAAAACAGGGCAACAACACAAAAAATGCAGTTCATCTTCATTATCCAGTCTGCATAAACGGCGTGTATACATAGTTTCATTTAAAAGAATATACCTGAAACTATGAGAAGCAATATTAGAAATACCAGATTTAAATTTTGTCAATGCACATTTTATATATCTGTTCAATCCTAACTCAATGTATGGTTCAATCACATGCGATGTTTTCAAAAGTCTAAACTGTGCAAATCTATCCCTACTTTCTATACGATCGTGCCGGTCTTGCCACACGCAATCAATAATACGTTGTCTGAAACACTTTACGAAACCTGCAATATCTTCAACCACCTGATTTTCCCATACAAATGCAAAACCATATGAATTCAAACACCGACGAACTTTCGTTGCCCATGTCTTCTAACCATTATTATCTAAACAATAGTAGGTAGTAGGCCTCCTTCGGTCAAGGCTGACCATGGAAAGAGTATATTCGACCTAATGTCTAATTGGGCTGTCTGCTTGGACCAAGCAGCGTCGCCTGTGACTGAGGAGACCGATGCGAGAGAAACAGTCTCTGTCGAAGCGGTCACATGTGTAAGCTGATGCTGGTCTGTTGGTTGTCGTCTCTTTTCTGCGAGCTCGCTTTTCTGCACCAATCCGTAGCTGATTCTTGAGAGTGCTTCTCCATCTGTTGCGGTCATCTGCAAGGTCCTCCCAGGACTCAGTGTTGATCTCAAGCACCTTCATGTCACGTTGGCAAACGTCTTTGTATCTCAGCTGTGGGCGGCCGATGCTTCTCTGCCCCGTGGCGAGCTCTCCATAAAGGATGTCTTTTGGGATGCGACCATCTTCCATGCGGCGAACGTGGTCCAGCCAGCGCAGCCGACGCTGTCTCAGCATGGTATACATGGTCGGCAGGCCAGCGCGAGTCAGGACTTCAGTGTTTGTCACCTTGTCTTGCCAGGAGATGCCGAGAATACGCTGTAGGCTTCTCAGGTGGAAGGTATTAAGTCTTTTCTCCCGACGAGCATGTATGGTCCACGCCACACTACCATACAGCACGGTGCTGAGGACATAGGCGTTGTATACAGCCATCTTTGTCTTTGTGGTCAGCTTGGGATTTGTCCACACTCTTTGTGTGAGGGGGCTAGCGTTGTGGCTGCCTTCCCGATCCTCTTGTCGATCTCGATGTCAAGGGAGAGGTTGTCAGTGATGGTGGACCCAAGGAAAGTGAATTGATGGATGGCTTCAAGCTCGTAGTCATCAATGGTGATGGCTGGTGGAGACGGCGTGTCTTAGCCTAGGACGTTTGTCTTCTTGAAACTGATGGTCAGACCGAAATCTTTGCAGGCCTGGGAGAAGCGATCTATTAGTGACTGCAAGTCCCGCTGGGTGTGGGTCACAGCTGCGGCATCGTCGGCAAAGAGTATGTCTAATGAGGGCTTCGCAGACTTTTGTCCTTGCTCTGAGGCGGGCGAGATTGAAGAGCCTGCCATCTGATCTGGTCCGCAGGTAGATCCCTTCTTGCGCTGTGCTGAACGCATGCCTCAGGAGAAGAGCAAAGAAGATTCCAAATAGGGTGGGGACGAGGACACAGCCTTGTTTGACACCGCTGCGTACGTCGAAGGGCTTGGAGAGGTTACCATTAAACTACACCATCCCTTTCATGTTGGAGTGGAAGGACTCAATCAAGCTGTGCAGTTTGAGCGTGCATCCGATCTTTCGAAGAGCCCTGAAAAGGCCGTCTCTGCTAACTAGGCCAAGGCCTTGGTGAAGTCAATGAATGCGACATACAGGGGCATCCTCTGCTCTCTGCACTTCTCCTGGATTTGGCGAAGGGAGAAGATCATGTCTACCGTGGATCTCTCTGCTCGGAAACCGCACTGTGATTCCGGATAAACGCGTTCGGCCAGTTTTTGCAGGCGAATTTGGAGGACCCGGGCGTAGACTTTGCCTACAATGCTGAGAAGCGAGGTGCCTCTGTAGTTGTTGCAGTCGCTCCTTTCGCCCTTGTTTTTGTATAGGGTGATGGTCTTGGCGTCCCTCATGTCCTGCCGTACAGCTCCCTCATTCCAGCACTGACAGACGACTGTGTGCAGAGGATGCAGAAGAGTAGTCTTGCAGTGTTTAATGAGGTCTGGGGGAATTCCGTCGCTGCCAGGTGCCTTGCCTGATGTCAGACTGTTAATGGCCTTGCTGAGTTCGTCCTCAGTTGGCTCTGCGTCAAGTTCTTGCATGACCGGCATGCATTTGATGGCATCGAGGGCTGAGTTGGACGCCATGTTTTCTGTGTATCAGAGGTCGGAGTAGTGTTCCGCCCATCTCTCCATCTGCTGGCTAGGGTCGTTGATTACTTCCCCAGTGGAGGATTTGAGGGGGGCAGTCTTGCTCTGTGTTGGTCCCAGTGCTTTCTTGATGTCATCATACATCCCTCGGATGTTGCCTCTTTCAGCAGCAATCTGTATCTCTTCACTGAGCTCTCTCCAGTACTCATTTGCGCATCGCCTGGCGTTAAGCTGAACCTGGCGGCCCTGAGGATTTGCAGGTTCTTCTCACTGGCTGGCCGTTTGTACTCGGTGAGTGCAGCGCGCTTGGCCTCAATACTGAGAGTCATCTCTGATGATTTGGCCTCAAACCAGTCGTGGGACTTCGCGGTTTTCTTCCCAAAGGTGGCCATAGCAATGCGGTGCATGGTGTCTCGTAGCGTTTCCCATCTTTCTGTGGCAGAGTCTCTGGGCTGCAATGCATCAAATTCTTTCTCAAAGGCCAATGCGAACTGTTCTACAAGGTCTGGCTGAGACATCTTGCTGACGTCAATGCGACGTAAACAATACAACATCTTATAAGCTCTAAATGTAAATCTGTTTTCATTCATTCGTGTCAGTTTTAGCCAATATTTAATACATTTAATATATGAATTCAGATAAACTGATCCCTAATTTCCCACTAGCTCACCATACACAAGATCATTTGGAGTTGGGTTGTCTACATTAAAGAAACGTTTCATCGCAAACAAGTGTAATTTTTCTGTTACTATTCTATTTTCCAGTCCCCAAATTTCTTCTCCATAATGTAATATTGGCTGAACTTGTGAATCAAATATTCTAACAAAGACACTAAACGAAATACACATTTTATACATACACATTTTATACAAAATGTTGAAAAATAAATCCCAAGATACTTATATTCATTTACGACAGTGATTCTTTCGCTTCCATATGACCATCTTTCGTTTCTTGCCAAATACCCGCCCTTACGAAATACAACAATATTTGTTTTATCAATATTTACTTTTAACTATAAATTATTTGCAGCAATGTATAAACCGTTCAGTTGTCGCTGTAAACCAACTATTGTTGTAGACAGCAAAATCATATCATCAGCAAAAAGTAGAACATACAATTCAATTAAATCAAAAGTAACGCCGCGTTGACAATTTTGCATAATTTCTAAAGCTAGTTCGTTAACAAAAAGTGAAATCAATACAGGGGTACAAACATTCCCTTGCTTAACCCCACGAATACAATTCACACAATCTGACAATTTTGCACCCGATCTCACTCTTGCTTTCACATCATTATACATACATTTCACACAGTGATGCAACTTACCACTCACTCCATTTTTCAGCAATGCAGGCCATAAAAGTTTTCTAGAAATAGAATCAAAAGCCTTTTCAAAGTCCACAAAAACAACATATAATTTTCTATAATTTGCAAATTGTTTTTGTACTGCAACCATTAAAGTAAACATATGGTCAATTGTTGAATAACCTTTTTTAAATCCAGCTTGATATTCTCCATTAATGTTATTCTGAGTTATCCATTCTTGTAGCCTATTATTGATAATGGAACTGTATAATTTACTACTAATATCGCTTAAAGAAATGCCTCTGTAATTGTTTACATTATTAACATCCCCTTTCTTAAATAACGGTATGATTATAGATTCCGTCCAGTTGCTTGGGTAAATTCCATTTTCAAACAAATAATTAAACAGCTTCACCAGAAAACTAACAGTCGACTCTCCTGAATTTAAAAAAAAATCACCAATCAGCCCATCAGGGCCAGCAGATTCACCATTTTTCAATTTTCTAATAATTAATAAAACTTCTCCATGAGATATAGGTCTATCTAGAGAGAGAGAGAGAGAGAGAGAGAGAAAGCGGCTCGGGAACGCCTTTGTGGACAACGTTTCTGTGGAGTTGCATGCATTTGTTATCTTTTTAGGAATAAATAGAGAGTTTTTGATATTACCTTCTTCCATCCGAACACAAGTTTAGCGATTTTCGTTATCCTTGTGGCTATTTATTTATTAATCTATCTTTTAGCATATGATGCCAGGACACTGTTTTTGCGCCCACTTCCTTTTCCGCTGGGAAACGGAGATATTAGAGCTGTTGTTATTTTATGATCTGTTATTAAATACTCTATCATATCATACAATATTTAATACATATCATATTACATTGCATCATACTTCATATCATATCATGTGATATAATAGTATTTCATATATCATACTGAGAAAACTAAATACTAAGTTTGAATGTAATTATACGCTAGTTTGCTAGTGCATAATCATGTTGCAGTAGATATACAGCTCAAAATGTCTGAGCACACATATTGCATATATCTACACACTGGCTGTGTTCCACTGTACATTGCTGCCTGAGTGCACAAAAAAATAAAATGACGCAGCTGTCACCGTTAAAGTTGCTGGTTGTTACCTGTTTTATGATTTTAAAAAATTGTAAACTACCAGCCGTTGAAGCAAATGTTTACTGCCAGTTGTTCTCAACAATATTAGATAGTGCACTCGAACATACGGTACATATACTCATGTTCTCGTTCTCGTTCTTGTTCTTGTTCTTCTTGTTCTTGTTCTTGTTCTTCTGACTGTCTGTCTGTCTCTCTCGCCCTCTGTCTCTCCCTATGTGTTGATTTGCCTTTTGGTTTGTCTGCCCTTCTCAGATGTCATACGCGCACGCACGCACGCACTCACGCACGCACAGACGCACGCACGCACGCACGCACACACACACACACACACACACACAAAGAGAGGGAGAGAGAGAGAGCACAGCACAGCACAACACACACACACACACTGTGTGTGTGTGTGTGTGTGTGTGTGTGTGTGTATATATATATATAAAATATATATATATATATATATATATATATATATATATAGAGAGAGAGAGAGAGAGATGTTAATTTATATATATATATATATATATATGTGTGTGTGTGTGTGTGTGTGTGTGTGTGTGTGTGTGTGCGCACCACGTGCTCATCACATACATATCAACAGCGATCTTAAAACGATCACAAAATAAATAGGCTAGGTTTACGAATACGTCGATGTCGGGCAAGCAAAAGTTCACGTGAACAACAGACAGAAAGAGAGCTGTTTCTAGGACAGAGGAGGCGCCACCTCACATCTGATGCCAGGATTTCTTTCAGACTGCCCCACAGTCTGGGATCGATAATGGTGATTCTGTTGGCAGAGACCCACTGGTGCTGGTCACAATCACAGAATTCCACTGTGGTTTGAGCGTCTGGTTTGGAGGTGATGGCCTTTATGTCTTGTTTTGTATTGCATAGTTTTGCATTGTGTAGTATTTTGCATTGTGTAGTATTTTATGGTTTTATTTGTTTTGTATTATTGTTTTGTTTATTTTGTTTTTATTTATCTGAATTTCATTGTATGTTAATGTTTGTACAAAACCTGTGAGGCTCTCAAGGCCTGTACAATCCGTTGGGTTTATGTAGGTCAATAATCTGCCCCATCCCTCTTTAAAAAACAAACAAACAAAAATACCCACAAGAAAACCCCTACAAAACAAAAACAACAACAGATTTTGTGTTGTGTATTTGGATCATTCCGCTGGTTTTTCCATATAACTGAAACTTAAACTGTATTCTGTTAGATTATATTATACTTCGCTACATTGAATTCTTCCTTGTTTTCCTTTGATGAAACGATCAACATCAACTTACCAACGATTTTTGTCACGGCTGGTGCACGCTGGGTATTCATGCGTTTTTCAGGACCCAACGAAATCTGACATGGATTACAGGGCCTTTTAACATGTGTTTGATCTTCTGCATGCGTAGGCTTTAAGCAGGAAGGGCGTTTACATTTAGGCGCTGACAGGTCTGTGTGCATGAAGAGATCAGAAAATATTTTCATATCTACCTTCAACCCACAGGACGATACCGTAATCACACCCAGAACCTCGAGATTCAAAGTCCATTGTTGTAACCGGCTAGTGCGTCCGCTTTGTATTTTGAAATTGAAAAAAAAGTTTCAAAAATATTTTTTTAAATATATCGTCTAGTAAGTGCGATGTTTTAGATTAATCATACAACATTTGCAATACAGACGACCGTAAGCAATGTTATGGTTTTGGACTCGACAACAAAAAACAAATCAATATTGTTGTTGTATTGTGTTGTTTTGTATTGCATTGCGTGCATTGTGATATAATGAAAGAAAACAAGTTCCAGTTTGACTGACATGGGTATCATTTCCCTCTAGCTGTAAGCATTAAAACCAGAAGGTGTGAAGTTTAGGTGATGGGGAATTGAAAAACTTGTCACATAGTCTGGCTGTGTTGCTCCCATTGGTAACTGTTTCCCCGTATTGTTTGTAGTTGAACGGCTTTCGGCAGGACGTGCAATGACATTTCAGCCAAATCAAAAAAAGGAAAGAGGGTGTGGGAGAGCGAGACAGAGAGATGGAGATCAAGCATAGCTGTCCACACAAACGTCTATAACGGTTTCCTGTGCAGATATTCAGCAAATGATCATTGTGGCACAAAAAAGCATACCACGCCGCCACTGCTAGAATAATCTGTGTTGGCTTTCCTTTTTGCGTCAAAGTGGACGCGAATTTTCATGGAGGTCATATCAAGTATTGGCCGTGTACTCAGACGACAGAATCTATCCCTCTCCCTAAATGCCCGCGCGCGCGTGTGTTGCTGTGTATGTATAGGCCTATGTCTGTGTGTGCGTGCACGCGCACATGTGTGAGTGCTTAAGCTTTTTAGCTCCAACCCCAGCACCGAGAAATTCCAACAAAACAAGCCTGTGCAAATAGTCATTTCCTCTTGCCATGTTGGTTGATGATTTATGTTGGGGATGTTGAAAGTGAACTGTGACTTGTGGGAGTCCGCTTTATAGCTCAAGTTTGATATGCCAGACACGAAACCCATTTGGGTGTTTTGAATGTGGCCGGTTGTCACTCTGTCCCGCCGTCTGCCTATCTGCCCCCCACCCCCCAACATCGCCACTATCTTTCTCTCTGTCCTTACCCCTCCCTCTCCTTCTGTCTGCCCATCAATTCTCTCTCTCTCTCTCTCTCTCTCTTACGTATAACATGCTATGGGAGTAATGAGAGTTTCTGCGCGCTTGCTGTGTGTGTGTGTGTGCGCGCGCGCGCGCACGCGCGCGCGTGCGTGCGTGCGTGCGTGCGTATGTGCGCGCGCTCGTGTGTGTATGTATGTGCGCTACATACGCGAACGCCCGCCGTTACGCGTTATGTGTGTGTGGGAGGTGAGGGGATGGGGACCGTGCGTATGTGCACACGTGGGAAGAAACTGGGTGTGGAATAAAAGAGTGGAAAGAAAGTGGGAGCGAAATAAAACATTTTTTTAAAGCCCGACGACTGGGTGACAGAGAAGCGTGTGTTTTACGAACGGACGATCAGTCCACAAACACAACAGTCGTGGCATAAGCGGGCTTTATCGACCAGCTGCTGCATGACGATCGCGTGAGCTGAAAGGCTGAACTGTTATGAGGCGGTCCCTTTAACAGCAACTGTTTCAGTTCGTGTTCTTTCGCGTTGACTGAATTTTTTGTTAGCCAGCTGTGCTCTTCATGGTGGAGAGAGAGAGAGAGAGAGAGAGATAGAGAGAGAGCTTGTGGTAAAACACTGGA
>JAAQRG010049894.1:0-27500 GCA_011634625.1 Babylonia areolata
ATAGGAAGTCATTGGACAAGGTTGCTTATCTCGTCCTCACCGCCTCGTCTGTCTCTCTTCTGTCTGTGCCTCTTCATGTCATGACGACAAATGGTGGGCATGGAATGAAAGAGAGAGAGAGAGAGAGAGAGAGAGTGAGAGAGAGAGAGCAGGGGGAGGGGGGTGCAGCGACGAGTTTGTGCTTGTCTTTGAGGAGAGGGAGTGGATGGTTGAGGTATCAGGCGTCTGCCTGCCACATGTTCACGAGTGTGTATGTGTGCGTGTGACCAGCACACACACACACATACACACACACACACACAAACACACACACACACACGCGCGCGCGCGCGCGCGCACATACACTTCCTATCACGCTGAAACACTCGATGTGCACGACGTCATTTAAACTTTCGATTCAGTCGTCACGTGCAGGCACTCAGTTTAAATTTTCAAACTGCTTCCCTGTGTGTCTTTGCACACCCCACATCACCACCTCGCCGCCACCGACCACCCCACTCTCCCTATAAACACACACACACACACACACACACACACACACACACACACACACACACACCCTTTAGTACATTTGAGTATTCAATTCGTCGAAAGCTTGCATTCAAATTATATATTTTCAAACTACCCCAACCTCCTTCCGCCACCGATGCCCTACCTAATCCACCCCCTGCCTTGTTCCTCCCCGCAGCTTGTAGGCCCGTTGTGTGTGCTGCCCTCAATAGTAAAATGGACAGGTTGGTAGGTTTGCCGGTACGGTGCACACATACACAGAGGCCGGAATGTCCGCTATGTGGTGATGGTGGTGGTGGTCGAGAGCGTCAGTGGTGCGCACCGCTGGTCATCCCGTTGTGACCAAGTGTGGGGCACAGCATTTGGGTCTCATTAATAGTGTGTCCGTCCCTCTTTCGGGGAGCAGGGACATTGGAAGAGTAGGGTGGGATCGGGAGAGAAATTAGCCTTTTATGAGTGAGAGCAGTGACCGTTCTACGTTCTTTGGAAGGGGGACGGGGAGAGAGAGAGAGAGAGAGAGAGAGAGAGAGAGAATGTGTGTGTGTGTGTGTGTGTGTGTGTGTAAACAAACGAACAGATAATTGTTGCTTGTGAAACACTTCTGTATCTTAGCAAGACTGAATGACTGGGAAAAGAAGAAAGTGTTCCCTGTTCAGAAAAGGTATTCTCAACGTAAATGCACAGAGTGTCCGATCTTTATTGGCTGACAGATAAATCATCCACGCAATCTCTTCTGTACAGGGTTTCCAAATTTGTCGATCATTGATATCATTATGGTTTTTATCATTCCGCTTCACTTCCAGTCAGTCTTCGTGAAGGTACCAATTACAGAGAGAGATGGATAACGATCATAACATTACTATTTTGTCGTGTGACCGGGGAGACAGAGGTGGGAGGGGGGGATGGGTGAGAAAGGATGTCGAACAGACAGACAGAAAGACACGAATCTATTTTTAGGTGCACGACAGCCAGACCCCACTATTACTGACACTAAGTCGATCACAAGTAAAGAGGCGTGCAGCTCTCTAGTGAACGAAGTCCATTAGTCCTTGGTTGGTTGACCCAGTGCCTCGGCCCAGCTCCAATCGTTTGCGGGCTGTTAGTCTCCTGGCAGAAAGTGAAAACCATGACTGTGTGTGTGTGTGTGTGTGTGTGTGTGTGTGTGTGTGTGAACCCTACGTGGAAACCATGCACACAACGGACTGACTTCATCATATGAAGAGGAGACCGATTTTTTTATCACAGGAAAACTTCTAAGCAGACCGCTGCCGCGCCCCCCCCCCCTCTCTCTCTCGTGTGCTTGTCTATCTGCCATCAGCCTGACTGGCTTTCTGACTGACTGTCTCTTTCTCTCTGTGTGCCTGTTTTCCCCTGTCACCTTTCCCCTACCATCTGTGTTTTTGTCCCAGTATCTTTGCCTGCTTTTTGTCTCTTCCCTTCCTCTTTTCCTCACACAATACTCCCATCATTGGTGACCTGGTTGACCTACTTGTCGCTGAGACCAGTGCAGGCCAGACTGGTGAAAAAAAAAAGAAGAGGTCTGTCAGAGTACTGTAAAGTCAGATACTTATCTATCCCACCCTTTACGTTACGTACACCCGTTTGATCCCTTCCGTCACTTGACGTGTGAATTTCGCAGTTCGGCGTTAATACTTTGTGGGGAGCGGAGGGAGGCGGTTGTGGGGTGAGGTGCTGGGTGTGCGAAGGGTGACAAGGCAGGGCGAGAGAGAACTGTGAAAGGGAAGATCAATTTTGTTTTGAACGTACGTGTGTGTGTGTGTGTGTGTGTGTGTGAGATAGATAGATAGATAGAGAGAGAGAGAGAGAGAGAGAGAGAGAGAGAGTGTGTGTGTGAGTGAGAGAGAGAGATTGTGTGTGTGTGTGTTTGTGTGTGTGTGTGTGAGAGAGAGAGAGAGAGAGAGAGAGAGTGAGTGTATGTGTGTGTGTGTGAACAGACATGGTTTTTCTGGCGAAAAACAGCCGTGGAGGGTGGTGTGAATATTTAAAGAAATGTGACGCCAATCTTCCCTCGTTGAAGTTACGCAGACACAGGCATGCGCATGCAAGCACATAAGGAAGGGGGAGCACTTCTCTTTATTTATATCTCAGCTTAGTTTTATTCAAAACTCATGTATGTTCACGTCTTAACGTCTAGTTATGATGACATCCGTCACATATTCAGTATGTACATGTGTCAGGACATGACTTAAGATTTTCTTGTTGTCCTGTTCATCGATATCTGAGTTGTATTTTGACATGTTCCAAATGAAATAGTTTAAACCGAAGGGGGAGCACTCTTTGCATTCCCTTTCGCGTAGTAAAGGGAATAACCACCCATTCAGAGGACAGTGGTTGACCCCTCATTTCAACCAAAAAAAATGTTTCTTATTTCCTTATTTCCCCCCCAAAAAATGTTGTATAAAAGCTTTAGAGGCTTTCTTTTATTGCAACTTTTCATCTCTTCACATCTCTTTATTTTAGCCCAGACATGTGTATCCTTTCCCGTTTTTCCGTCTGGATGCCTGATGAGGGGTGTCCTTTAGGGATGGTTAGCATTCATTACGTGCTTAGAGACACAGTGGAGCAAACAGACTGGGACACACACACACACACACACACACACACACTGTTGACCTCGCAGAGTTTACAGGGACCGTGGGGTTAATTGAGGACAGCGAACGAGTTGTCCAAGCGAGGAGGAAGAATAGAAGGGAAGGGAGAATAGATGTCTCTTTTTGTATGTCACGGTGATGTGGGGTGAAGTAAGGTCAGCACTTCTGTGTGTGCATGGGGGTGTGTCTGTCTGTCTGTCGTCTCTCTCTCTCTCTCTGGGGCCACTGCGGTCACCTTTGATGATGGTAATGATAATCGTCGTCCCGTTGTTCCCCAGCGGCGGTGCGTTTGCTGGGAAGTGTCCTTGTGAGTTGTTTGAGGGAAGAGGTTGACGAGAGATGTGGGGTGGGGAAGGGGGTAAGCTGCAGTGTGAGGGTTCTGTCCCGCCCACCTCCTTGCGACTCTTCCAGTCCCCTCTACTCCCGCCCGTTGTCCCGGTACGTTTAGAGTGTTGTCGTGAAACAAAGAAAAGAAAAAGGAAGGAAGGAAAGAAAGAAGGAGGGGGTGGGGTGTGGGTGGGGGGGAGACAAGGTGGGAAGGTCATAATGGCAAGACTGTCTTGGCATTCTTTCGTTTCCCCTCTCCGTCACAATGTTTGTCTTTCTCCAGCATTTTCAAAAACACGCACGTGGGCGCGCACACACACACGGACACACACACACGCACACACACACACACACACGCTTGCACTCACGAACACATATACGCACGTTTGTGCATACACATACTCACACGCGCACTCACGCACGCACATAACACACGCACGCACACACAAACTCTCTCTCTCTCTCCCTCCCTCTTCTTTCTCTCTCTTCTTTCTCTCTGCCCCCCCCCCCCACCCCCGATCTCTCTGTGTCACGTGTGTTTGCATATGTACTTCACTGTGCAGGGGAACAGGAAGTCGACGGTCGGATTGTCGCAGTGATAGCAGGACACGGGGTGGCACGAAAACTGTGAATTTACACACTTCATTTCCTCATTTCGTTTGTTTCCGCAATACTCAAAGGTTGTATGTTTAAAAAAAGACACATCGCAAGAGAACTGTTCAGATCTTTGAATAGATATATCTTTTTTTTTTCTTTTTCCTTAAGTTTGAATAGATATATCCCCCTCCCGGACACCCCCCGCCCTTTTTTCTTAAATTATACACACACACACACACACACACACAAACACACACACACACACGTCAAACCACGTTTTGAGAGGCAAAAAGCAGACGCGGTCACTCGAAACTTTTCCCTTGTCTTTTTGTCTGTCACTGTCTTTGACCCCCACTTTTCACTCTCTTTTCCGTCGCACCCCGACCCCCATCCCCACTCTCTCTCTCTCTCTGTGCCATAGTTTCTCTCTGTATCTGTCTGCTTCCTCTCATTCTTTCTGTCTCTCCGTCCCTCCCTTTCTCCAACCCCGACCCCTACACAAATCTGTTTTTATCACTGTCTCTTTATGTCTGCCTTACCCAGTAGTGGCAACACGAGGGGAAATAGAAGAAACAGTCAGCAGTACAAGGGAAAGACAGGCGGAGGGGGAGGCGGATGTAGGGGTTAGGAGAGTGGGGTGGGAGTGTAGATGAAGGGGGTTATGATCAGGCCACGGGGAAAGACCTTTCCACTTGGGTGTCATGCCATAGCGTACCCCATTCATCCCGTGCCCCACCCGTTCATTGTTGAGGGTGGGAAGCAAGCCTCGGGGGTAGACAAGTTGGGTATATATGAAACGGGGTGTCAGCGACCATCACAGCTTCACACTGAGTCATTCACGAACCCTCACACACCCCTTTTGCTTTGTCATGGCTTTGTTCGGCACTCGGCACAATGCCGCTTTTGAGTCCGCGGGTATTGTCGGGAATGAGGGCTCTCTCTCTCTCTCTCTCTCTCTACTTCCTTCTCATCCTATTGTCAGCCTGTCTTTCTGTCTCCCTTCCAGTTCTCCCTCCCCTACTCCCTCTCTCCCTTCATATAATTACCAGTTGACTATTGAAATTTTTATGAAGAGTCACCATGATTTTAGTGACTATGGTAAAAGAGGTGAAAATGATTATTATAGCTTTAGTGGTGGCTGGAATGGTGATTATGATAATGATACCCGATTTTATCTTGTCTCCTGAATGTAATGATAGTGGTAGCGGACAATGTAGAGGCAAACGATGCTAAAACTGTCTACACAGAGCAGCCCATTGAGTCTTTTTGAATGTGTCCAGATTTCTGTTTGGTAGCATGGACACCCAGAAATACCCCGCGGTTGTTACATGTTACATGTCCTTGACCTATGATGATGTCTTTGGGCCACCAGTGAAAGATGATTATGATGACTGCGGCTTACTGAGGTAAAATAACGCATTGGTAAAATGTGTATTCTGGTCAATGAAGCATGTGGCAGGCTCTGCCCATTAAGATCGCAGAAGGGTAGGGAGGCAGAGAGAGAGAGAGAGAGAGAGAGAGAGAGAGAGAGAGAGACAGAGGTGTAAATCTCATGGTGAGCAGCATGAAAAGGCGAGATTCAGAAAATTGGGAAGATTGGGTTGATATGGAGTCCTCAGGGGGTGTCAAAGGAGCTGTCAAGGACGACAACAATGGCCGTCTGTATGGAGAGGTGTCGGGGTGGTGGGGTGGTGAGAGAGAGGGGGTCAGGTTGTGTGTGTGTATGTGAGTGTGTGTGTGAGAGAGAGAGAGACCGAGAGAGAGAGAGAGGAGGTGGGTTGACACGGACTACCCGGCCGGGCTGCATACCTGAGCATGTGTCCCGTGGGCTGACTGACCTGTCAAGTGGGGCTGGGATTTGGAATTTATCGGAGCGCTGTACTAAAGTGGGATTTCTGTACTGTTCCCGTGGTTTTGTTTCTCTCCTTTCTTGGTCCATTGGACTTTCTAGGAAAGGATATGAGACACAGTAACTAACTGATATGTGTGTGGGTGTGTGTGTGTGTGTGTGTGTGTGGGGATGTGGAATGATCATGCGTGGTGACATGGACGTCCGTGTGGGCCTACACAGATGACCGTGTGTGTGTGTGTGTGTGTGTGTGCGCGCGCGCGCGCTCTCGTAAGTACATGTGTGTGTGTGGTGTGTGTGTGTGTGTGCGTGTGCGTGTGTGTATGTCCACGTCATGCGTTTTGCGTGTGTGTGTTAATGTGTGGGGTAGAGAGAGAGAGAGAGAGAGAGAGAGAGAGAGAATGACAAATGTATTATTGGGGGTAAAATGGATGAGCTGAAAAGCTGCTTTACACCATGCCCCAACAAAAGAGACAGAGAGAGACAGGGGACGTCTCAGGCTAAGTGGATTTTTCTGTTGAATTTGCAGTGTCAATAGTTGAACTGTTGGAATGTGGCTCGGTATCAGTAGTTTGTCCTATCTGTCTGGTGACTCAGCGGTCAAGAGCCAGTTATCAGTCTGGCACTCCTGGCAGTGGTTTATGAAGGAAAGGGGGCCACTGGTTTGGGACGCTGTGGATTGTCAGCAACACGGTGACAACGGGCAATACCTCAGGGTGAAGAGGCCGTCCACACAAAGGGTGTTCAGCTATCAACAGCATCATGTGGAGTGAAGGCATAGAGGTAACGCGTCCGCATAGGAAGCAAAGAGTATCTGAGGGCGCTGGTTCGAATCACGACTCAGCCGCCGATATATTCTCCCCCTCCACTAGACCTTGAGTGCTGGTCTGGACGCTAGTCATTCGGATGAGACGATAAACCGAGGTCCCGTGTGCAGCATGCACTTAGCGCACGTAAAAGAACCCACGGCAACAAAAGGGTTGTTCCCGGCAAAATTCTGTAGAAAAATTCACTTCGACAGGAAAAACAAATAAAACTGCTCGCAGGAAAAATCAAGGGGGGAAAAAAAAAGGGTGCCGCTGTAGTGTAGCAACGCGCTCTCCGGAGAGCAACCCGAATTTCACACAGAGAAATCTGTTGTGATAAAATGAAATACAAATACAAATACAAATGATGTGACCCAGTGCCCAGAAGGGTGGCTACGGCTTCTGGCCCATTGTGGTAGATGAATGATACATTTAAAGCGAAAGCTGGTGTTACGAAATTGGGTGAACCTAGCGTTGCGTGGATGGCTCTGGGTTATCTTTTTGGCATGCTGTTGCCGTCAAGAAATATTGGCACAAAAGTATGTGTGTCAGAGAACTAGAGAGAGAGAGAGATTCAATCGGCCCTATCAGTGCACGATGTTTGCCGGAGGGGGCCAACCATCTAATCCTGGGGGGGATAACTGACAAGTTGAGGGCTGGCGGGACTGGCCACAGCGGACACTACGGACATGGAGGGGCAGTGGACTGGACAGAGAGGGTGACGGGAGAGTGGATAAGGGGGTGGAGTGGAAGAGGACGGACATGTGGTTGACAGGCGGGACATGACAAATGACCACTGTGATAAAAGGAAATCTGGCCCGCTGCGGATCTCGCTGGTATGGCTGTGATCACGTCTGGTCTGGCCCTTTATGCTTTCACTGCTACAAGGCTAAGAGTTAGACGTGATTTTGCACCGCGTCCTACGTACATACGCTCTCATTCATGAAAACGTTCGTATGGTCGAACGCACTAACACGCGTGGGCGCACGCCTTCACAAACGCGCGCGCACACACGCACACACACACACACACACTCTCTCTCTCTCTCTCTCTCTCTCTCTCACACACACACACACACACACACACAAATCCACTTGCAACGCATAAATCCTTTCCCCCATCCCTCGTTACATCATAAATGCACTTTCGGACGTAATTCAAAACCAGCATGGACGTCACAGGAGCTGCCTCCTTTCCCCACACCGTATCTCTCTCTCCCTCCACACACACACACACACACACACACACACACACACACCACACCACACCACACCACACACACATACACACACACACACACACACACACACGCGCGCGGTTTTTTTGCTCACTTTCTTTCCCTTTTTCTTTTTTTATGGGCAAGCTTCACGCACACACTTAACTTGTGCACATTACAAAAAAACACACAAAAAAACCCCGAAGATTTTATCAACAGTTATGTCAAACCATGTCAACGCAGCATCGAGGGATGCAATACTTTGCTGTACGTTCTTGACCCAGTGGCATCGATCGCCAGGTAAAAAGGGCTGGCCGTCAGTGTGCCAGCAGTATGGAGGGAGAGAAAGAGAGCGGGGTGCGGGTGGGCGGATCGAAGAGGCCACATCGATCAGTGCCTGCCTGCCTGTTCGGCACTGCCGTCCTCACGGAGCCAGGACGGGGCTGGGGAGTGCCAGTCTGCAGGGACCGGGGGCGAGAAGAACTAGGCGTTTGCCTTTCTTTTCTAGTTTTTGTTGTTGTTCTTTTTCGGTTTATTATTCCCTTTCCTCTGTTTCTTTTTATGTCTCTTGTCTGTCTGGCTCTCAGTCTGTTTGTTTTTCTGCCTGTTTCAGTGTCTTTCTTTCCACTCTGCATTTAAATGACAATTTTTTTTCTGCCCATAAAACAAACACTATCATCAAGGCTGCCCCCCTCCACCCTCAGCCCCCGTCCCGATGACACCCACACCTGTATATTTCTGTCTTGACTGCCATTTCCCCTTCACCGGTTCATTTTATTTCAGACATCCTGTCGTTGTGGGGGACTGTTTTGACTAGGATGGAAGGTTGGAGTGAGTGAATGATACAATGAGGGAATGGTATTGAATAGGGAAGAGGGTGGTGGTGGTGGTGGTGATTGGGCGGAGATGGATGGTTAGGAGATGGAGAAGAAAAGTGGGTCGGAAACATGGCTGCAGGGTGGGCGGCGACCAGGCCGGAATGTGCTGACTAGACGCTGATGTGGCGATCAATCCATCCGTCATTCATTCCATCATCCATTCGTTCAGCCATGCTGTTTATGGCCCGGCCAGTCGGAAAACTGGCTCTAGGGCCGTAGTAACTAAACCATTCAATCATCCGCAAAAGTTAAAGAATGGAGAAGATAAGATACTAGCGGAGACGCGATGCCGTCAGCTGTTTACGAGTTAGTGCTGTTCCTTTGGCATCCTCCCCGGGGGAGCTGGCATACGAGGGGGATTTCATCCCGGAGAGAAGGGATCTTTCAAACATGGCGCCGCCACCACTACCATAAAGTGCAACATCTCTAGAGTGGTTGGTGGGTGAATAATTAATTCATGATGTAAGTCTGGTCTGTGTGCATCCCGGGAGAAGGGAGGGGGTATGTCATACTCTGCACTGACAGTGACACCGCCGTAAGGACGACCACCATTCACATGATAGGTGCTGATGAGATGTTTTATTTTTAGCTTGTTCAATATGAGGTGGTGGATTGGATGGTGATTGGTTCATTTTTATGTAGTCTGTTCGTGCCAGTTTCTAGCTGGTAATATAAAGCACCTCTCTTTCGCGCGCGCGCGGGCGCACACACACACACACACACACACACACACACACACACACACACACACACACACAGAAAGTATGGAACTCCCGATCTTTCAGCCCAGAAACCTCCGTTTTCATGGTAGTCAGGGACGAAGGGCTGTCACAGAGTCAGGGAGTAAGGCAGAGCAGGAAGTACCGAACATACACGTGTGAACATGGGCAGGCGTGATGCCGCTCCA
This sequence comes from Babylonia areolata, assembly GCA_011634625.1. Classification (NCBI taxonomy): domain Eukaryota; kingdom Metazoa; phylum Mollusca; class Gastropoda; order Neogastropoda; family Buccinidae; genus Babylonia; species Babylonia areolata. The sequence goes on from JAAQRG010049894.1 coordinate 9,703, forward strand.
TCTGTGACTGCTGATAGAGAAACGCCCACGAACTTGAAAATATGTTTATATATTTATTTACTTGTTTATTTGTTTATCTGTTTGTAAGTCCGTGAGGCAGACCAGACTGGGTCTTCCGTTCCTCCCTCATGTCGGCCTGCTATCGATCTGGAATGCCTGTGATACTTCAGGTCGTTCAGTTAGATGAAACTCCGTCTGTGCTGTCGTCTTGTTGCACATCGGATAGATGAGGTGCGCGTGAGGAGGGTGGCAGGGGTGGGGGTGGAGAGTGGAGGGTGGGGATAGTGAAAATAGCGAACTGGCTGATTATATATTTAGCAACTGGGACAGACATCTGGATGGTAGTGGAGGGGGAAGGTGGCCAGCTTGCAGAATGCTGCCACCGGGCTGGGGAGAGGGAGAGGGAGAGGTGGGGGTGGGCAGAGTGGGAAGGGTAGGAGGATGAGGGGAGGTTGCACAACGTTGCGACACGGAGACAGCTGCCTGAACGGCGAGGGTGTTGCGTGGGATTCAGACAATGCAGTTTGGGTCTCTGACGGAATTTCAGGAGCAAGAATGTCGCATCTACGTTTTACTGTAACTTTAAAACCTTTGGCTCTTTTAAAACGTCTTTTTAAAACTTTGTAACGGTAAGTGCAGTAGACACGTCACTGTATAAATGTGCTTCCATTGTTAGTAATGTATGGTGAGTTTGAAGTTCAGGCTGTAGTGGCCACGTCGAGTCGGCCTTTGCTGACCCGTTCCTGAAACTATGACTTGATATTTGGCAACAGTTCCTACGAATTGCATCATAAATCGAAGACTAAACACACATAGAGTTGGACGCTAGACTCTCTCTCTCTCTCTGTATGACTACCGATGGACGGCATCATACTCTGTTTATGATCGGCCAGCAGGTGTGTAGGTGTCCAAGTTGTCCATTGAATGAAACAGCTGTCTGGCTGCTGTCACACAGAAGATCACTGTAATAACCTGATTAGTTGCCGATTTTTTTTTTTTAGACTGGTGGAACGTTACTGCTGAGCCCCTTTTTTCTCCAGAAAGTAGTCTTACACACTTATTTTGCACATAAATACATTTCTTTTATCAAGCGACATTTTCTTCACATTGAAATGTCACAAAATGTGTCCGCGCATCATTTTTATCTGTCTCTCTTCACTGGCAAAATATTTCAATAAACATTTTTACATTGTTCTGTCCCTTCGATTGTTGCGGTAAGTTCTTCTGTCTCTTTCTCTGTGTGGGCATTGCAAAGCCGGACATGCATGCAGTTCGTTCAAGAACGTTTAAGAATACGGCACTGTGCGTAAAAAAGACAAAAAATAAAAAAATATGAAATGCAGTTAATTAAATCAGCCAGCCTGTTTGAAAAAGTGTTAGGTAATAAATAGACGCAGTGAATCAGCAATAGTGTGTGGTTTGTATTGCTGAGAAGAAAAGGAGAACCAAAGGACCACGCCGTTGTGTTTCCTGGAAACAGTAAACGACACGCACCAGGTGGAGATCATAGTAACAGCCAGACACATGCTGATCCCGCTCACTGACATGGGATCACTATGTACAGACCTTCCTTCTCCTGCTGAATGTGTGTGTGTGTGTGTGTGTGTGTGTGTGTGTGAGAGAGAGAGAGAGAGAGAGAGAGAGAGAGACATGTAGCGTCTGTGCGTCGCCACAAGGAGACGGAGAGTCCAAGATTATCCTGGGAAAACAAGTGCCCTTGGCTGCACTGGTGGCGGGTTGTTGTCGTTGTAGACGAACTGTCATGGTGTACCGTGAGGGTCCATTTTGCTATTATCAAATTCCAGTCCCCCTCCCTCCCTCCCCCCGCCTCTGTCCGCTTTGATATCTATTTACCTTCTTTTTAGAAGGATTGGAGTAAACATTGTTTTCTCCTTTATATCGCATTTCTTGTTTTCACTTCTTTCTTCTGTGTGTCCACCTTGTGGGTGAGAGTGGCATGTTAATAAGCCGCACATGCTCAACCCTCATTAATCCAGATTTTGTCATGTCTTGCCTCGTCCTTTCTCTCTGTCTCCACCATCTTCTTCCTAGCCCTTCGCTTCTATGTGGTCTCTGGTTTCAGTTCTGTGTATATATGTCTCTTTTTTTTCTCTCACTATCTCTGGATGTCCCTTTCTGTCTGTCTGTCTGTCTCTCTGATAGCTCCTCCCATGTCTTAATCTCTTTGTCATTGTATTTTTAGATGATATTGTCATAGTGGGCTGGTACCGTGTTATCCGCCAACTTCATCCCAGAGAGAGAGAGAGAGAGAGAGAGAGAGAGAGAGAGTCTCTCCCCCCACCTTCTGTCTGTCTGTCTCTCTGATAGCTCCTCCCATGTCTTAATCTCTTTGTCATTGTATTTTTAGATGATATTTTCATAGTGGACTGGTACTGTGTTATCCGCCAACTTCATCTCTCAGAGAGAGAGAGAGAGAGAGAGAGAGAGAGAGAGTCTCTCCCCCCCCACCCCCCTTTTGTCTCTCTGTCTGTATGTCTGTCTCCCCCTACCCATGTCTGATCCTCGGGTAGTTTGGCACGTCGTAATAACAACACTGCATAAACGTCAAGGCTGTGACGCCTGATCGGACTGTATAGAACGACATCTCGGCCATAAGGGAAAAGAAAACAGGTCTTCTACGACTGACCTTTAATCTGCTGCCCCTGCAAACCTGTAGCATTGTACCACCCCCCGTGGTGTTTTCTGGGATCGTCTGTCTCCCCCCACCCCCTGTGGGGTCTTGTAAGTTGTTGGCACACCGAATGATATCCACTGGGACGTTTGTTTCGTCCCTCCTTTTGTTATTGGGTGTGTGTTGTCACTTGTCCTTTATTTCTCTCTCTCTCTCTCTCTCTCTCTCTCTCTCTCTTTTTCTTCTTTTCAGAAATGCGTGGCCTCTTGTGGATCACAGGTGCCCATGCAAGCGTAGCCGTGGAGGTCAGAACTTGTGTGGTTCCTGAATGTCTTAGGGTTTTGGTCTTGACTGACGTGTGGCTGGTTTTAGCGCCGAAGGAAAACCTGCATGGCAGTCGGTGTGTGTTAAGTAGAGTGTGTTGTATTGTGTAATGTGTGTTTTGTAGAATGTGTGTGTTTACCATTATACTAACGTAATGAATGACTTTCACTGACTGTGGCGTATGGGAGATTCGCGAATAATGATTAGCATTTTCCTTTTTTTTTTTTCTTCGTTGTGTCATTTTCGTCACAGGTGGAAGTGTAGGTTTAGGGGGAAGGTAACTCTCTCTTGCTCTCCTGCCCCTCACTGACACGGTGACACACACACACACACACTTACAAAACACACACACGCGCACATGCACGCGCATACACGCATTGTTCTCCTAAGAGAGAAGCATGGGAAGCGGTAGATAATCCCGTTATATCACAAACCGATCGAGTTCATGTATCGCTCGTCGATTCGCTCAATCCACGGCCCGCAACTCCTCTTCCCTGTCGCGCAAAACGTTGCTGCTTGTCACTGCTTGAAAGTATAGTCCGTTTCAAGAACTGGCTGCTGTGGTCCAAGTCTGGTCAGTAGAGTAGCGAGTCAGTTGGCTGGTCAGTTGTGCGTGGTGGTCGAGGTGTGACTTAATCGGGAGTCGATCAGAAGGGTGGTGGTTGGGTCTGTCGTCGTCACTTCCTCTCTAGAAGGGAGTAGAGATAAAACGCGGATAAGGGGAGTAGGGAGAGGTTATTTTTGGGGATGTTAAGGGTCAGGGGCGTGGAGGAATCTGGCGTTACTTTCACTTTTGCGGAGCGGCGAGCACGTGCGTGCCAGACATCGCCGAGTTTGTGTTCGAAAACTCGCGCGCGTCTTTTCTATGTCTGCCTGTCAGTATGTATAGTTGTCTGTCTGTCACACACAGACACAGGCATACACACAGACAGACACGCGCTCGCGCATTTTACTTTACTTACTTTGGCCCTTCGCTCCCTGTGGAACACAGGCCATCAACGACGTTTCTCCACCGAACTCGACTCTAGGCTGCCCTTTCTGCATCCCTCCAGCTGGACCCCAGCCTCTTTTGCTCTCACACACACATCAGTCATTGATGGATCCGAGCACGAATACTGGCTTTGACGTTCATATGACGTATTGTCGTAAACTGTAGTTAAAGGTGATATTATGTATATGTATGTGTGTACATATGTGCGTGCGCGTGTGTTTATTATATATACATATATGATTTAAGAAAACATATTTTTTAAGCTAGTTTCATGTATTCACTTATGAGGGAGGATTCGATAGTTCACTATGCTCATAATACGACAAATACAGGAAGGAGATATCTAAATTTTTTCTTTCCTCTTGCAACCCCCCTTTCCCTTTCTCCTCATCTCCATAATGTACTGGTGTAAAGAGAAGTGAGAGTACACTGTCTATTAAAATGCCAGTGTTCCTTTCGCTACCGGGTACATGTTGCATACGTACTCATTACACACATAGGTGTCTTTTTTTTTCTTTTTCTTCAATCGCATGGTGTATAAAAGTGTTGATACTTGTTGCGTGAGAATGTGAGAGGGCTCTATCGTGTTGTTAGCGGATGCACTGTCAGATGGTAATTGACACTCTCGTCGTTCGGTTTCTCCTTTTGTCCTCTCTGTCCCGCAGTCTCTGGCTCTCTCCCTCCCGCCCTCACTCTCCCCGCTTTCTCTGAATGCTTGCTTGCTTGCTTCACTGTTTCTGTCTCTTCCCGTCCCACTATGGCTCTTTGTCTCTCAGTGTGCATGTATGTATCGCCTCCTTCAGCCCCCCCCCCCCCCTCTCTCTCTTTCTGTGTCTGTCTTTCTGTCTCTGACCCTCCACCCCCCTCCCCAAACAGTTGTGCACTCGACTGTTCCTCTCAACCCAGTCGCCCTCCAACCTATCCCCCAACTGTGCGGTGACGGTAATAAATGTCCTGGCTCATCCCGGGTGACAGGAGAGATGTAAGACAGGGTGTGTGCACACACTCCCTCTCTCTCTCTCTCTCTCACACACAGAAACTGAACACAACACAGGGTCTCGTTTCTAATGTCCTTCTACATGACACAGACACTAATATCTTGTGCACAAGATTGTGCTATTATGGGTCGTAGGTTTGCATGCACTAGACTTTTCAGTCGAAAGTAAAGGAGCGCTCGTGCGTGAAACCGACAAACATGACGAACCTCCAACTCTCACCCATCCAGCCAGCAGCAGTGGATTTCTGTCACTTCTGTCAGCCAACAAAGCCCCTTGCTAACTGGCACATGGAGAGACAGCCAGACCACGCGGGCAGCGGCTGTAACGATAGAATTCATACCTTTCACTGCAGAGAGATCTCGTCACCCATCAGGCTTCTGCCGTTAACATGGACTGCTGTTGAAGTGACGGTCATGGCCCAGACAGGGGGATTGACCGTTACGGTGTCTGCTTCCATGTCACCGACCGTACATCTTTCGCCCTTGAGGGATAATTTTATAAGGGTAATAGATCAGCACAAGTTCAGTTTTTTTCTGTGTTCAACAACCAGTCATGGCCCTTGAGAGAGTTTCGACTTGAGGGAATTAGAGAGGGAGAGAGATACGAGAAAGCGATGGATGTGCTTCATATGGTTTAAAAAACAACAACAAAAAAACAAAACAAAAACAAATAACAACAACCGCAGCAAAAAACAAGGGGGAAAAAAACCTCAACGAAAACAAGCTATAAACACAGTATAGAGTATCGTAAAGAAAGATGTTAGCCACGATGTTTGCATTGATGTAAAACAAACGCTTTACAGCTGGGTCAGTCAGAGCGCAAGGTGGTTTAATGGGGACTTCAGGATCAGCTGTTGCCACTGCTTTGGCAAAATTAATAATTAGTCTGCTCTTCGCCAACACAGTAATCGATGTGCACCGCAGTTTATTTCTGTTAAACGGGCATGATCTTCGATCTGCTATTTTGCAACGCAGTGTGGTTTGTCTCAGTTGCATTGCTTATGGTTGTTGTTTTGTTCTTCCTGCTTTATTGTTGGTAAGGATGTTGGTGCACAGCATGCTCCCCTAATGTATACAGGTCGATGACCGTAATCGTATGTAACGATTCTTGAGTTCTCTTCTCTTGATTGAGTAAATGTGGGACTCTTTTTATTCAGATCCCCCCGCCCCCCACCCACTTACCTGTTGAATTCCGGAGGATGTGTTTGGTTTTTATGTGTACTGTCCGTATTACATACTATGACTCATGCTGTAATGTTGACGTTTCTACTTGCAGAGGCATCAGTCACATATTTTGTTTACATGTATGCACATGAAGACATGACCTAATACAGAACTTTCTTGCTGTCCTGTCCGATGAATTCTTCTTTTCACATTGTGACATTTTCAGCTGAAATACTGTTTAAACCATGTTGATGGTATCATGATCTGCCCCGCCCCCTATATTTTCTTATATCAAAAAGGAAAACAATCACCTTAAGTGTGTGTTGCTGTGTCTGTGTGTTTCAGCTGTGTACCCAGCACCTGTCCAGCCGGCAGGACGCCAACTACCACTACCGGGCGGTGTGCAGGGCCCTGGTGGCGGAGGCCACGGAGCTACAGACCTTCCTGGAGAAGATCGCCCACAGCAGGGAGGTGGGTGTCACCCGCTGTGTGTCTGTGCGTGCGTGCGTGCGTGTGTGTCTGCGCGCGCATTGATTGTGTGTGTGTGTGTGTGTGTGTGTGTGTGTGTGTGTGTGTGTGTGTGTGTGTGTGTGTGTGGCTGAGTGAAAAAGCGTGTGTGTTTGTGAGCGTGCGTGCTTGTGCTCGGTGAGTTGGCTCTCTGCTTGGTAATGGCTGATGTTAGGTTATCAGGCTTTGATGTCTGATAGATAATGGTGGTCGTTGATGGGGCGTGTAATTATGCTCTGTCTCCGACTGTCTGTTCCTCTTTTGTGTTTTCCTCGGCTTCCTCCCTTCCACCCAGTGAACTCACTCTCCACAACTAACCCACCTCCCCTCGCTTTCCCAAGTAATCCCCGTCCACCCTTCACAGACTTCACCCTCCCCTTTCTCTCTCTCTCTCTCTCTCTCTCTCTCTCTCTTTCACACACACACACACACACACACACACACACACACACACACACACACACACACACACCACACCATACCATACTATGTACACGCGCACGCTTGAAAGAAACCAGAAGTGTTTTGAGGGTCATGCCCATTCCATCTCCTCTACCCTCACCCCCTCCAAACACACACACACACACACACACACACACACACACACACACACACGAACACACACACAACACACACACACACACACTCTCTCTCCCCCTCTGTCTCTCTCTCTCTTGGCTGTGCCTAAAATCTGAATACTTGAATAAAAAACGTTTTGAGTTCCCCCATTTTCCAGACGTCTCCATCTCACCAAGGATTTTGGATTTTTCCCCCCTTAGAAGTATTTTTCCTTGAACAGCGGCTCAGATTTCCCTCCTTATAAGTTCTCTCCACTGTTAACACCGTGCGTGTTGTTCCCTGGACAGAGGAACTGGGTCGTGGACACAGTGCTGATAGTCTTGTCACGCCTTCTTTTCTGTTAATTTCTTTTTCATGTTTGTGTTTTGCTTTTGTGTTGATTGTGGAAGAACGGTTGCCTCCTTTGTTGCTTTCATTGTTATGGTTTACATTCTCTTTGTCACGCTTTTCATTCTGCCGCGTGTGTGGTGTGTGTGTGGAGGGGTGGGGGGCGCGGGGTATGTGGGGCATGTGTCCGTGGTGCGTGTTATTATGCGTGCATGTTTGTAACATGCATGTGAACGTGAATGAATGCAAGTTGCGAACGAATGGGGAAAATATGCAGTGGAAGCCTACTTAAAAATGTTTGGTGGGTGGTTGCTTTTTTATTTATTTTTTTTTACGTTCAGTTGTATTCTTTGTCTGAAAAGGACAGTGGACGTATTGTTAAGGGGAAAACCCAGCTATTTCAGCATTCCTTTTTAAAGGTCTAAAGATGTTTTATACCGTTCTGGTCAGACACTTTTCACAGTCTGAGTTTCTGTATTTGTCTGCTCTCTGTCTGTCTGTCTGTATGTATTTATATCTCCCCTCCACCTTGTCTTTAAAACGCTAAACCACACGTTTTTGTTCAAGCACATCTTTATATAATTATAAAAAGGGTGCAGGGGAAGCAGTGTGTGTGTGTGTTGGGGGGGTAGGGGGGTGGGTGGGAAGAGAATATGTTGCGTCTCCCCCGGCCACCCCCCATTCCGTCCCCCGATCCATACATGCGGAGAAGTTAATGCATTGTCTCAAGCATTGTCTCCCTCTGACAAGACCGAAATCACGGGATCGAACGATACGATTACTGATAAGATTTTTCAAGAAAGGGGAACGATTTTCGAGATTGCTGTCAGGAAGAGTCGGGATCCAAAATCCACAAACTCTCATTGAAAAAGAGCGTCAGCAGAGAAAGAAAAACAAAACTAAACAACAGAAAGTAAACAAACCAACGTTTAACTCTGTGTTGTTAGACAGGGGTTCCAAAATCACCACCTGTTTCAAACAGGTTTGATTTGGCACAGGTACACAAGGTGCAAAGGGGGGAAGACCACATCGCCGCCTAATTCAGATGGGGCAAGGGAGGGAATAATGCAGACCGTGGCTTTCTTGATGGGTTTGTCTCCCTTGAGGTTGTTGAAGAGGGGAGGGAGGAAGCTCGAGTGGATCTTTCTTTTTTTTCTTTTTTCTTGTGTGTGTGTGTGTGTGTGTGTGTGTGTGTGTGTGTGTTTGTTTGTTTCTTAGGAGGGGGCCCAGTTTTTGTGTTTCCATTTACTGGCCATTTCTGTTGCATTGCCAATGTGAATGCCAGCCATTCCCCAGGCAAGCGCTGTCGTCTTTGCAAACACGCTTCTGTCAGCTTTCTTGTGTTCACTCCCCATCACACACACACACACACACACACACACACACACACACACACTCACTCACTCACTCACTCACTCACTCACTCACTCACATGCACGTGCGCACACACACACGCACGAGCCCACCCCCCCACTCCCCCCCCCGCATGCCCCCCTGCCCCCACACACATGCGCTCTATGTTTATTTATTTGTTTGTAATTATAATTATTATGTTTGAATTATTATTATTATTACTACTCAAAGTAGTTGTTGTGGCAGGAATATTACAGGCCAGTTGTCATGGGGATTTAGAAGTATTTGCGGTTCGAATGGCACTGTGTTACGATGACGATGATGCTTACAAATCTTACGACTATTTAATTACCCAAACACTGTTGAGCCTGTTGCGTGTCGGCTGAGGCTGTTGAAATTGTCGCACAAAACAAGTGGCTGAATTTGAAATCTTTGAGCACAGACCATTTTTAACCACCTTGAAGCCGTTTAAAAATGAGAAAAATATGACTCCATGAAACATCGCGAACGTCTCGCCGTTCACTGTTCAGACAATGCTTCGCACGTGCTGCACACACACACACACACACACACACACACACACACACACACACACACACACACACACACACACACACACACACACACACACACACACACATAGACGTGCAGACAGACAGACAGACGCGCATACACAGAGACAGACAGACATAAACACACACACACACGCGCGCGCGCGCGCGCGCGCGCCGCAGACACACACGCACACGTTCACAAGTGTGAGAGAAAGGGGGATAAGGAAAATGTCGGCGTGTATCGATTTTGCCATCAGAGAGACCCCCAGACATCGGTAAAAACACAACTCGACACAACCCGAAATCCCGAAGGCCGCGATTTCTCCGGTGTAAGGGAGATAACAAATAAAGCCGTCGAGTAATGTCATTACTAGAGTTACGACCCTTGGGATTGAGTGCGAAAAGCGACCTGTGTTTTTTGCAGGTCTGTGATCGAGATGCTGTTACATGTTTAAAGGACAGGGTCTGGTTTTCTGCCTGTCCGCAGTTGAATGTTTGAAGGTTGTTCTCATCAGGCCATACTGATCAATTTGATGTTTTTCTTCTGTTATTTAAAAAAAGAAAAGAAAAAAGGATTATGTTCCAATTTTTTTCTTTGATGGGGAAAGGAATACCAGACCAGCTATTAAAAATAGGTGTTAGATTTTTATTATGTGTCATAAGCTTGTGTGTGTGTGTGTGTGTGTGTGTGTGTGTGTGTGTGTGTGTGTGTGTGTGTGTGTGTGTGTACTGTCTGACCCTCCCTTATTTTCAGTCCTGATCCCAGTGCGTTCCACATGCCTTTCTTATGATACTATCGTGTTCTGTCTTTTGTGCTGTTTGCATACTGTCTCTGTCTGTCTTTGTCTCTCTCTCTCTCTCTCTCTCTCTCTCTCTCTCTCTCTCTCTCTCTCTCTCTCTCTCTTTCTCTCAGGCCCTGTTGCCTTGTTTTGTGTGTTTCAGGGTAACTCGGTTCTGGAGAAGATAATCACCTGAACAGTCTCATTATTTTCTTCTTTTATAATGACACCACATTCTGTCGGGGATTATTGTGTCCGTGTATCTGGCAGAAAAGGAAGGCTATAACATTGTTTGTCTAAGTCCCCTGTTCTTCCTTTAAAGAGTTTCATTTATTTTTTGAAAATTTGTTTATTTCATTAGCTTCTGCTACATATTCTGCAGCAATGTTCATGTAAACGTTCATGTGTGCATGCACTTATTCACACACACACACACATGCACACACGCACACACACACACAGACACACACATACACAGACACACACACACACACACACACACAAACACACACACACACACACACACACACACACACACACACACACACAATGTGAACATGACAAGTGAATCGTTTTACAGCCAACGAAAGACGACAACAGCATGAGCAGAAAACAAGCAGACAGAAACACAAGACACGAGGCAGCACCCCACTTGCTTTGACCCCGTCTTCCTCCGCACTGTGAATTAATGTCCCCATCCAGGGATCGGAATTATCACAGCACATCGTCTGAGAGTTCTCTGCTACTTCACAGAGAGTGGGCGGGAAGTAGCGGTTGATTGGCACCACATAAACAGAACGAAGGGTATATTCAAAGTAAAAATACCCAGTGAATAGATTGGGTGATTCTATAACAACATGATAAACATTCAGTGCAAACATGAACAATAGAATCCTTTCTTTGAGTACACACTAAAAAGAAATAAATGAAACTAAATCTTTTCCCCGAGAACAGTGTTATTTCATCTTTTTGATAGTGATCAGAGGTGCCAGGCAGGCCCTGAGAAATGTCACGGGGAAATTGTCGAGTTTTATTTTCCATTTCTCTCGAAGCTCCCAAGGCCTTGGTAGTTCGCGAGCGCTAGCAGTTGCTTTGAAGAGCATTGTTTATCTGTTTATTTGTTGTTGTTCATTTTGTTCTTTCCTTTTCGTCTCCCTTTTGTCGGAGAACGAAACCAGGAATCTAGACGAAGAAAGCTCTTGTATTGTGATGTTGAGCTTAGCAATGAAACTTATTTATTATTCGTTTTTTTGTGTTTTTTTTTTACATTGCTATATTACTTTGTATTTTGTTATCCAGCTCCGAAGTTGGTGGATCTTCTAGCAATAAAAAAGGCTATTGTAATAGCATATTGTTGGGGGATGGAAACCAGCCTTAATATACTATGGGGAACAGTTTTCTTAAAAGATGGTTCTAATTTATCTAAAACATTAGATTTTAAAAGTATAATTCGAGACATAGAAAGGCTATTGTGTTTTACACGAGGTTCACGTGAAGATCGTACATTCGTCCAAGTGGTCGCTTGTTGGTAAAAGAAGCGTTGCAGTATCTTAGATTCATGTTCAGCTTGTGCACTGATTGGAACATAAAGTTCGCGATAATATATCATTAAAAGGGGGCAAAGGAGGCCACGACATTTTATTCAGAGAATGGTTTACGCAAAGGCCTTATCACTCACTTCATGTCCATAAAGGACGATTTAAATCAGCAGATTTACTTGCACATACCATTAGGATGGAATTATCAAGATTCACCATCAGAGTTAACATATACTACGCATGCGCGTTTGATGTCACCACAAAAATCTCTCTGTTCATTTAGTTTCTGAATCTATAAATGAGTGCGATCAAAGGAAATAATAACGCAATTTTTGAAAATGAGCGTTCGTGTTCCACGGATTCTGAAAATGAGATTTTTTCCCCTGTTCATGCCAAAGATATAATACTAGGAGACGTCTGAACAGGCATGGCTATTACAGTCAGTCAGTGACTTTCGTAATATGCACACTTGACAAATCACGGAGAAGACACGCGTCCGATCCGTTGATCAAGAGTGATTAACGCATCGGAGTTTTTGTTGCCGTTTATCGAAACCGAAAAGTCGTGATGAAAACCGGAAGAAGAAGTTTCAGATTCTCATGGAACTGTTTATTGAACGTAACAGCGATGCCGATGGATGTGGATTGCACAGGAGCACACAGCTTTCGGTTCTACAAACACTCGTTTCTGATGGTGAGCAAAAATATGATATGGATCAATATGTGTAAGCACAAGTGACACCCCCACCACCACCTTACCTCTGTGTTTTCGGTTCTGTTGTTGTTCAGCAGGAATCACACGTGAGCCATGTGAGCTTTGTCTTGTCTCTTGTTATGTTTGGTATCAAGCAGGCATCAAAGCGTGCAAGCTGATCCATGTATACGGTACATCACGTCTGCTTACAAACAAAATGTTAACGGGAGGTAAATAAACAACCACTGTCAATGATCCTTGCCGGTAATTCAGTCTCAGGTACTTCTGCTGCTGGCACTATCCAGTGTTCACTGCTTCTGCCATGTCAGCTGCACGGTTCTGATGCTGACGATGCTGGTTGACAGGTGACTGACCCTGCCCACTTAGTGCTTACATGCACTGCAAGAAATAGCGACCTGTTCTAAGCAAGTGATGGTAAAAGTGCTTACATGCACTGCTAGAAATAGCGGCTTCTGCTAAGCAGGTGATGGTAAACTAATACGGGTTGGCTGCTTTTCCTCATGATGGAAATAGCCTAAGGGTGCATGGAATCTTGCGCTTTCAGAGGAAAGAAATGATAGGACGACGTCATTTCCTTGCGGAGAAAGAAAATGAACTCCGACAGGGTAAGGTGTAAGGTGTATTAGATACTGGTGAGAATTACTGCGCCATGCTCAGCGGGCTTCTTTAAAAAAAAAAAAAAAAAAGTTTGACTTCTTGATGTGTTTGTGACAAACTAGACCGGATATGAAAGTATCCATCGGAAGGGTGGTGTAGAAGCAAAAAATACATCCACTTCGAATACTGTTCTCTCTGTGTGCGAGGGGACGGGGGAAGGGTGGGGTGGGGGTTTGCAGAGTGGGGTGGGGGTGGGGGAATAAAAACTTCAAAATATTATAAAGTGCAGCACAGTACAATGATGAGACTTGTGTTCTATATGTCCATGCACACGCACGCACGCACGCACGCACGCGCACACACACACACACACACAGGCTTATGCTCAGGCGCAAGATACGGGCATACACATACACGCACACCAGTGATGTGATTTCATTTCCCCAAGTTCCACATAAACTCTCACAAATGCACTTAAACGTAAACGGGTATGATTTGCACCCAGATGGGCGCATTACCACACATATGAACTTGTGTACATGCGTTCATAAAATTGTAGACACAGAAAGACATGCACCAGTGTTCACACATGCGTGTTCGTATGCACGAATGTGAAAATATCTGAAGAAGCACTCAACACCACGAGCACACGCACGCGCGCGCGCGCGCGCACACGCACACACACACACACACACACACACACACACACACACACACACACACCCCTTAACACCTTGCATCACATACACAACTGGCACAACTCTCCGACAGGTGGAGATAGAAATCAACAGACAAATCAGCATGGCAATTTGGCACAGTAATTGGTAGGGGTGGGGGTTGAGGGGGTGTGTGTGTGCACATACAGGGAACAATCAGTGATGGCAGTTCGGCAAATTAAACTAGATGAACGAAAGAGATTGCAGAGAACTTTGGAAAACGCGAGGAGGAAGCAGAGATAGTGTGATGTTGGAGGTGGACTGGGGTCGGGATGGAGAGGGAGAGAGACAGAGACAGACAGACAGAACTCAGAACTGAAAACGTGTTTTTTTTTTGTTTATTAATTTTTTAATTAAAAAAAAAAAAATTCAATGATTGAGATTTTAGGCATGGCCTAAGTGAGTGAGTGAGTGATTGTGTGTGTGTGTGTGTGTGTGTGTGTGTGTGTGTGAGAGAGAGAGAGAGAGAGAGTCAGTGCGTGCACGCGCGCTTGTTTGTGTACGTGACTGTGTGTGTGTGTGTGCGTGCGTGCGTGCGTGCGTGTGTGCTTGCGCGGATATGTGTGAGCGTGTGTGCTAAGGGATTTATCCCGTGTGAGTGGCTGTGGAAAAAGACCAGGAGCTTTGGCATGATTATATTGACGAGGGTCACGGGTCAGTGTGATCAAATGAGACAGTTGAATCCAGTACCACCTCATTGTAAGGTGTCTTTTCTCTCTGGCCGACACCCCTTTTGTCCGTCTGTATTCTGCTTTCTTTTTTGTTTTTGTTTCGTATTCTTTTTTTTTTTTTTTTTTTTTAATGTTTTTTCATTTCTTCTTTCCCTGCATTTCTTGTTTCTTGTGAACTTACTTTGTATCTCAATTTTTTCTTGTTCTTTTCTAATTCTTTCTTTCGTTTTGCTTTTTTCTCTGTTTATGTGCTTTATTTGAGGTTTCTTCTCTGTATTTTTTTTTTTCCAACTTGCATTGCTGGTGTGGCTGCGCGGTTTTGCTGCTGCTGCTTTCATTTCCATTTGTTAATCTCATGCTTTTCTTTCTTTCTTCTTTTCGCGCCTAGCAATGGTTTTTCGTCCTTATTGATCTTTACTCCTTATTCCCCACCATTGCCGTCTCTCCTTTCTGATTCTATCTCCTGTCTCCCCTCCCCCTCCGTCCCCTGCCCCGGTCTCTCCTGATTGATGTTAGTGGAGAAAGAGGTTGGAGACATGAACGGAACCTGTGGTTGTTTTCTTTCAGAAGTTGCAGCATGGAGTGGAGGACCAGGATGCCAGACTCGCGGAGCTGGAGAGGGCGGATTGGGTATGTTTGTACTCTCTCTCTCTCTCTCTCTCTCTCTCTCTCTGTATATATATATATATATATATATATATATATATCTGTGACACAGAGAGAGACACTTTAATGTCATTGACTATGATGTCCTTATGGCATGGGTGATTGCGTCAGAGAGAGAGAGAGAGAGAGAGAGAGAGGACGCTTAAATGTCATTGACTACGATGTCCTCATGACGTGGGTGATTGCAACAGAGAGAGAGAGAGAGAGAGAGGGGGGGGAGGGGGAGAGAGAGAGAGAGGACGTTTTAATGTCATTGACCATGAGGTCCTCATGACATGGGTGATTGCGTCAGAGAGAGAGAAAGAGACAGACAGACAGACAGAGCACGTTCGTGCGCACGTGAGTGTATATGCGGGCTGTTGTTCCTTCATGCGTGAGTTGTGTGAGCGTGTTTGTGCACTCCCCTGTGCCGACAGGTCATTGTGTGCGCAACATTTTAATCAATATATGTACGTTATGCAACGAACTGTAACTCCTTTACAAAAAAACAAAACAAAAACAAAACAAAACAAAAAACAACAACAAAAAACCCACAAAAACATGTGGAAACCGCAACAAGAGAGGACTACAACACAACCGATGATCAGTGTCGGGTACATTAATTGATCATGTTTTACCGTCTGCACTTTTCTTGCGTTAGGTGGCGGAATGATTAAGACGCTCAGCTGCCAGTACAGAGAGTCCGTGAGGGTGTGGGTTCGAATCCCGCGCTCACCTTTTCTCCCAAGTTTGACTGGAAAATCAAACTGAGTGTCTGGTCTTTCGGATGAAACGATAAACCGAGGTCCCGTGTGAAGCACGCACTTGGCGCACTGAAAAAGAACCCATGGCAACGAGTTGTCCTCTGGCAAAATCATGTAAAACGAAATCTACTCTGATAAGTACACACATATATAAGCATGCACTCAAGTCCTGACAAGCGTGTTGCGTTATGCTGCTGTTAGACATCTGCCCAGTAGTTGTGGTGTAGCGTATATGGATTTGTCCGAACGCAGTAGCGCCTCCTGGAGAAATTGAAACTGAAACTCACGTTGTTATCGTCGCGGTCGTCGTCATCATCACCATCATGACGATCGTGATGGTGTGTGTGCAGGCGAGGCTGTGGATGCAGGTGATGCGGTCCCTGAGGCAGGGCGTGAGGCTGAAGAAGCACGAGCACGTCAGTCACCCCCCTGTGGAGTACGAGCTGACTCCCTTTGAGATGCTCCTTGAGGACATCCGCTCCCGTCGCTACACACTGCACAAAATCATGGTGCGTAACTACTCTGTGTGTGTGTGTGTGTGTGTGTGTGTGTGTGTGTGTGTGTTTGCGTGCGTGCGTGTGTAGTTCTCTCTCTGTATCTCACTGTCACTGTATCCCTCTGTCTCTGTCTAGAGCTCTCTGTCTCTCTGTCTAGAGCTCTCTCTCTCTCTCTCTCTCTCTCTCTCTCTCTCTCTCTGGGGTTATGTGTGTGTGTGTGTGTGCCTGCATGTACGCGCTTTGCATTTGTATTTTTGTAATTTAAGTTTGTTAGGAAATGTAATTCATTGTTTGTCTATTGTCAGAAAATTCTCTGTATTTTTCTCTGCATTCAAGAATTAAAAAAAAAAAAGAAAAGAAAAGGAAAATAACTTTTGTCATTCAATGTATTTTGTTGATAGTGTTTTTGGATAATTTGTCATTCGTGTCAGCTGACAAGTTGTCTTTAGTTTTTGTGTCTGGTTCGCTTCCGTTTTTTTCCCCTTTTGTTTGTGTTTGGAGTTGTTTAGATTTGCTTCTTGAATTGTTTTTGTATTGTTAATGTTCTATCGGTGTTATTATTGCTGTGTTTTCATGCACGTGCACTGGCGAACACATTTCACACAACACGACCATGCCCTTTGGGATACATACATTTTCAGCAGTTTACCGATCTCGCGAAAAAGTCTTTATTTCGTATAGTGTTTGAGTAACTTACTGGATGAATGATTCATTTTCTTTAATCAGACGTTTGTACTTCATTCGTTCTTATGTTTGTTTGGTCTTCTTCTGTTTTTTCTTCTTCCCATTCTTTCTTTCGTTTGTTTCATTTTTGGTTTACTGTGTATATTTTTTTATGTTTTTGATATATATATATATATATTTATTTATTTGTTTTTGTTTTTTTTCATTGAGAATACTTTTTTTTTTTTTCAAAATGAGGATCGGGCTGAGGATGCGAGAGTGTATCAGCGATGATGGATTCTTTCAGTTAGGTAATATGATGGGCTCCTTGCAGAGACCGACCACAGATCCTGTAATGATTTGTGGGAATGTTCATGGGTGTATGTGTTCGTTGAGAGGAGGGATAATGGTGTGTGTGTTGGGGTTGGGGATGGATGGGTTGTTGGGAGGTAAAGGTAATTGAATTCTGGGTTTCAGCGTGGTTGCATCGTTCTGTTTGTATGCCGAGTCTTGCTTTGTCATATATCTCATTATGGCTTCCTCTGGTTTTCTGTCTGATTCTCTCTTCTTTCCTGTGTCTTGGGTTGTGTTGTCATTCGGTCAATGTCTCTTTCACTCTGTGTCTGTCCCCTGCAAACACCCTTACCCCAAACCCAACCTCTCTCTTTTCCTTTATCTTCGCTCTTCCTCGGAGTGTATTTCTTGTTCCCACACGCCCACAATTGTCCTGTCTTGGAGCCGCTCCTTCCCTCTCAGATGCTGTCGCTCTTTTCTATCAACAGAGAG